>JANHGD010008211.1:157349-170416 GCA_027560375.1 Imantodes cenchoa | reverse complement strand
TACTTTGCTAATGTTTATGCTTATACCAATAACTACTATCTTGTACATGCTTGACAAATAAATAAATAAATAAATAATAAAAATAAATAATAAAGTGTGCTAAGTACACCTCTCCATTTTTCACGAACACCGCCTGCTTCAATTCCGTACGAACGTGAGCGTTATTAGTTTGCCTCGTTTTATTCTGTCTCTTTGCAACCATCAAATATTAAACACCTGTCACTTTTAGAGTCTTCAGAATGGGGAGAAGGAAAAAAAAATCCACAAGAAAGCTGCTCTTGGACTGGAGAGCGAAAGATAAAGATGACAATAGGAAAAATCAGAGCTGACTTTTTCATACCCAGAAAATTAACTTGTCTTGGACGTTGGTCTATCTTCTGTCAGAAAGATACCATGTTAATTTTATTAGCTGCATTTCAAAAAGTAATGAGGCCATGACCCCTGGGGAGAAAAATAATCTTTAGCAATTCTGAGCTATGTCAAAATGTGCCCATCAAAATACTAAAAGATAAACAAACACACGCTGGGCTTACAAATATGAACTTCATAGAAAGATGAAGTCTTGATGTTACAGGTTGACTCAGCCACATTTTCTCCTAATCATTTATCAGTAATAAGCAAGGTTTTTTAATAAAAAGTAAAGCTACTTTTTAAAACCAATATCCGATAAATATTGTAAATGACTGCGATTTAATTAACAGGGTGTGAAGTTCAGCTGTTGGAGTTAGTGCTAAAAATGGAAATTGTATTCTGTCTTGAGCTGGAAAACAATAACAATAATTAGTGATAGGAAACTATCAGGGTTCTGACAGATGCCCTAATTAAATCATGAGCCCAGAGCCAAGCTTCAAAAGAAATCCAGTTATTTATTAGGAGCTTCATGTTGGCAAGTTCCCAAGTGAAGCCAGCTCGGACCTCAAGTAATTTACAGCCCCGATCATGACCCTGTTTCCCTCTTCCCCCCCAGAGTGTGTCATCAATCACATTCGGCCAAGGAGTAATTTTGTGGGTTGTAGAGATCACTCCCCTCTGGCTGCTGTGGGTAACCCTGGGAGACAGCCTTGAGAGAGATATGTCTGGAATGTGTTTCTGTTTTGGCTGCCGTGCTGCTTTGTCGGTTTACCATCCCCTCTTGCCTATGGCAACTCGAGAGCAGGCCAGGCATATTTTGTGAGTTGACAGAAACTGCTTTTCCATCTTTCATTTATGAAGTTCCTTGGGGCTCCATTAAACAACTTTACTTAACATCAGGATGTATATCCTTTACAGGACATGGGTACCACGCTGTAGGAGAAGGGATGACAGAACCTGGGGGTGCAGAGAGAAAAGTGGAATAAGCCTAGAATCCTTAAGCAGCCATAAGTGAACTAACCTCTCTTGAATCCAGCTGTCTCTTATTTAACTCCAATTAGGTGCTAACCATTAGTTGAGAAGATTCCTGTGCATAGGCGTGAATAGCAATAAATGAATTTCAAGGGTGGATCTGGTCTTTCATTGCCTGACACGTTAAGTTTGCCGTCTTATCTTCATCATCTAATCCTGGGATGAAATCAAAATTCTAAATCAGAGTAAACTGATACCTGATAACTGATATCTTTTATGTACACTGAGAGCATATGCACCAAGACAAATTCCTTGTGTGACCAATCACACTTGGCCAATAAAGAATTCTATTCTATTCTATTCTATATTCTGTATGCTGCAGTTTTAAGACTTTTTCTTTTTTTTTCATTCCTTGCCTTGCTTTATGTATATGGAATATAGAATAACAGAAATGGAAGGGACCTTGGAGGTCTTCTAGTCCAATCTCTGCTCAGGCAGGAAACCTTATACTATTTTAAACAAATTATTCTAGTGGAATAATTTTTTTCTGCAAATAACATAAACTATCTTTTTGATAGTTTATGTTTCTATTTAATCACAAAATGCTGTTTATTATTATTTTTAATTATTTATTACATTTATACCCTGCTATCAGAATTAATTCCTGTTGGTTCTGTTATTTGTATTGTATAACAAAATTGATTTTTGGATAAATAGATTTTTAAATGCAAAAAGACTTTGAAATTACAAGTCAGTATTATATTAACACTGCAACTCCTTGCAATGAACTAGCTAGGTTCAGTTTTAACGAAGTATCAAATCCTTTTCACAGATTATTTTTTTTAATGACAAATTGTTTACCTGGCTGTTGTCATTGAGCAATGCAAAATAATTAGGACTACAACCTCTAAGCTACTTAACTTCAGGGAGAATAAACATCATTTTAAGGTATTTTTAAAAAATTTTAATCAGATTTATTTTGTAAGAACGTGAACACAGCAGATGCAAGTTAACAAATCTGAAATAAACTTTTTTTCTAAAAATGGAACACAAATATGAATAATGAATAAAAGTATTATGGATACTATTTATATACTAGGGACACTTTTCACCTATATTCTAGAAAAATTATTCCTCAAATTCTAACAATAAATAGTGTTTAATGAATTAATGTAAAACTTTAAAAGCTGCCAATCCACAAAGAGCGAAAAACAAGTTGTTCCAACCTCATTGGAAAATTATGGAAGACAGCCTAAGATAATTTTTGCAGCGAATTTCTTCTTTTTGAGAAATTCTGTAAGATGAGTAAATAAAGATGCACTTTCATTGTAGGACTGTTCTGTAACTTTACCCCAGAATTATCTGCTCAGTCATTTTTATATGATGAATTTAAAAAAACCCGAGAAAACATTTTAGAAAGATGACAGTGTGGACTCTCTCTGCTTGCATATCTGCCTATCTGTTTTCTGATCTCAGACGCACCATGACTAGTATGAGAAAACTTGATCCTAGAGCTAGATTGTCTTATTAATCCTAAATGTATTCTGAGCATAAGTAACGGGAGGAAGAGGTTTACATAAATTGGTGTAAGTAATCTGCTGTTCTAGAAGATGAAAAAATAAAAAATTAATGAAATGTATTACACTAAAATTATTGGTAAGGACATCGTAAAAAGAAAATATATTCTCTTCGTTTTGAAACAAAAATAGCAGTTCATGCTGTCCTTTTAATAAGCTCTATGAGTACAGTAAAAACAGATTAATACAGAAATAACATTGGAAAATGTAGAAAGAAAGATATGAGATATTTGGGAAAAGATAGCAGCAAAGTAGATTTCATTTTAATACATATATTTTCACTCATCATCGTAATCAACTATCCTTCAAGCAGAAGCCATTAGGATCAGCTGTACTGTAACAATAAACATTATTGAAATTCATAAGGATCAGTGGTTGTTAGCTTTAATGGCAGCGTGACTTCCTCTGAAGGCCATCCGGTGGGTAAGCTTTCTGGTTCAGTTGATTGGCCACTATGAGAATAGATCGTTGAGTTAGATGGTCCAGGCATTCAATCCATTAGGTCACTGATTCTGACCTACTTAAGATTAACAAGTGAATTTGCCATAAAGATAGCAGGGTGATGTGGCAGAAATTTATTTCTATCATAGCTGATTATCTCAGTTTGACAGACCCTTAGGGCACCATAGGAATTCACCATAAGAATTAACAATACTTGAGGGGTAACCCACACCAGCTGTTGGCATCAATCCCCTGTGGAACCTCCCATCATTTCTATAATTTTCTTCGTAGCAAATATATTACTGCCATGTGACATCATAACCTCCATAAAAGATAACTTCTCCCAATGGTCTCCCAATGTTGTACAATGCAATCAAAAAAATTTTAGATCATTACAAAATGCTAGAGAATATGCCTTTGTTAATCGCTTTTCAAGCTACAAGCTTCGTGTATATTTATAAAAAAATTAAAAGAAATCAAGGTCATATGAGGGTTGAGATTGCAAAATGTGTGAGTATTGAATATGAAAGGCGGGAAAATAACTTGTGAACCTGTGTTTCTGCTGGATCTTTTATCTTCTTTCCAAATTCAAAATGTTTGATTAGAAAATTAGCAAACTTATGAAAAGGTGTTGTAAAATGTTTTTCCCCTTTTGTTTGTGTCTGGTTTTCAGAGACTGCCTGGATAAGTCCATGCAGTTCTCTTATAGCAAGGTTTTTCAGAAAGGAATCAAATTTCAGTACACTGGAGATAAGTAGCATGACTGCAGTTTCAATACATTATTGTTGAATCCATTGTATCTAGTAACTTAACCCCATATCCAAATCGTTCAAAGGTTTCTAATTCCGTATCCAGGTCATTCATAAATAGACCAAATAGCACAGAACCTATGATGGAGCCTGTAGTACAGAGGTCATTGCCACTTCCTGCTTGGTACAAAGTTGTACACGTAGATAAAATGGTTCAATTAGCTCTATCCATCTAATAGCAGTAGAATCTACCCCTCATTATGTCATCATTATCACAATTTCATGGGGAATTTTGTCAAATGCTGATCAGTCTGTCAGAAATGATCAGTTTATGCACTTCTCTGACCTTGCTTTTCTTCCTGCAGATGCTTCATTACCAGGTTTAAATTGTCCTATTTTTTTGTGAAAACAAAAGCAAATCAAACGTTAGCAGTGCCAGAAAAATCTATTGTTTTATGCCACAGCTTAAGACAGTTTGCATTAGTGATACCTATGTTTCATTGTCCATTTATATAAGAGCTATTTATTTTTTCAGTTATAGCTACTTATCTCAATCAATGACTGGGTGGTTTATAATTTTTAAAAATGTGCTAGAATAAACACAACAAAACATTTTAAAATGATTTTAAAAAACTAAAGAAAAAGTGTTGGTCCAAAATAAATATGCATAGCAGCTGAGATACTTGACCAGCTAACAGTGAAGCTAGGAAACTGGGCCCTTAGCAAATTCAACACCCTAGATTCGGGAACACAGCCAGAACATTCTGAAAGGCTAACACAATCGGGGCCATTCTAATCCCTTAAGGAGAGGATTTGCCACAAGGCAAGTGGTACTGCAGAAAAAGCCATCTTCTAGCTCCTGCCAATCAACACTCCTTGGCTGCTGGGAGCTGCAGCATGTCCTATCTGCTAGATCGAGTAGAAAAAGGCAGTCCCTCGGGGGATATTGAATTACGCTGAAAGCTAGAAGAGGGACATCAGTTGCAGGATGGTGGATTACTTTTATTTTTACAGTCTCTGGGAAGATGGTGCACAGTACATTATATATATCGGTACATAGCAATCAGAAGGAGGACCTATATAGATTGGACAGCAGTATCAAAGGATATTGGATAATGACTATTTGGCTGCAGAGGACTGCTGATGCCCAGTGGCATCATTGAACAAAGCATAAGCATGGATATGGCTATTTGAAGATGGAAAACTAGAAAAGAGATGGGGAGGAATAGCTAAATTTATTTGTCTAATTTATATAGATAAATCTCCCTCTCACAGCAAATGATACTGGATGCATCTAGGCAATAGTATTTAAATGGATTAATTATGTGCCATCAAATGAATGTCGTCTTATAGGACCTACATGGATAGATTGTCTCCAGGATTCTTTTAATAGATACTGGACTGGCCTATTTGAATACTTCTTACCATTTGTTCTTTTTAACATTTCAATATGTAACTGCTTAGCAAAATGGTAAAACAATTGACTTCATAGTTGTATACACTGAAGAAATTTGAGGGGGGAAACTAGAAAACTTAATATATAGTACTTTCACAATTAAAGCCATTAATATTGAATAAGAAACAGTAGATTATACTGTATTGTATAATATCTCAGATAGAATAAATAAAAATGAAATTACTGTAGTTTATCAAGACTGACAACATAAATTCCAACCTTACTTGCAGACCCAGCTGCTTTTTTAGAGGTTTTTTTTAAAAAACAGCATTTTAAAAAGGGACTAGTTGAAAATTTGATTGTGTTAGAGATGTGTAAGGAGGAAGGTAGCGTTTATAGTATTCTCTGACAGAAGCACATTTATAAAAAGACACAGAATAATTGACAATTTTCAGAACAGTTTGGTCTTCCTTGGAGAAAGGTTGCAGGCTAAGTGGGAAAGAATCGTCTCGTTTGAATTGTTGAATCCTTTCAAATATTTGGGTGGATAAAAAACATATTTTCTTTGTAGTTTATATAGTCTTTAGCTACATCAGATTTCAAATCTTGGATAATGGTTAACCATATATAAAAAGCCATACATTCTATCACTGAGGTTTACTCTAGTTTTAGGGAAACAATTCACACACTCATTTCTTTCGAGTAAGAAATGCCTCTGTAGTTTTAATGGGTCAGTCTGTCAATGCAACTCATAAGAACAATTCTTGTAATATGTTTTTTTTTCCTTTTTACAACGCTGTAATGTCCTGCTTTGGGGTGGGGTCAGGATGACTGACTGGAGTTCAGTATTGACTGGCTGGATGCCCTTCCTGATGCCAATGGAGTTCGCAGCCGATACTCTTTGTGCTCTGATAGAGAAACATCTGTCTCTACCTAAGATTGAACTATCAACTGTCTAAATGAGAGGTGACAGTCTTCACCTCCAGGTTACCATGTTGCTCTTCCTGTAATATGTGATAATAATGTAGTCTCCTGAGGGAAGTGTATTCTTATGGAAAAGCAAAGGGATAAAGTGCCTGGGAACGATGCATAAATCTACGGCCTTTGAATCTACTGAACCTATTGACCATTCACATAACATGAGCTAGTTGAATTTTCTCCAAGCTTATTCTGTTCTATACAACTTGGTGATGCAAGTCCCTTTGAGAAACGCTAGCTTAAAATGTGGATGATCTAATGGGAGGGTGAAAAATCATTTCCTATCTTGGAATCATATTTCTGTAGATAACATGCCTGTTTTGTTTTCTTCTTAAAAACCTGGGCTTGATTTTTATTTTGAATCTGCAAGCCAAACCTTACCTTTCTTGAAATTTGTTTGTACGCATCTGTTCAACACATTTGGAGATGAATTGCAAAAATTATTAATTCCATGTTTAGTGCTGTATTTAGCCCCTGTCAGGTGGGTGGTAACAGCCATGTTCACAGCGGAAATAGCATAGTAGCTTTTGGCCCGCTAGGAAGGAGGGAAAATTAAATACACAGGATCAAATATATATTGATAGAAGAAATCAAAGATGATTATGTCCGTGCTTAAACTTTTCTTGTTTGGATATTAAAAATAGCTTTTGGAATTTCTTAACTATTTAGAAGTAGTGTATACCAGTTTCCCAAACCGACTGCATGTCTAATACCTCCTATATGTATATACATGCATATGATTTTAAACTTTGTTACATTCTACAAATGTTTGCAAACAGGTGAGAAAGAATATGAAAATATTTTATAAAAAAGAGTTCCCCCATCTCATATTAAGAAAGTAGAAGTTTGTCACTGGTGAACATTGCCCATTGAAGGGGCAATGCCTTTAGCACCCGTTTAATTGTGATCAAGTATACTGAAGTGTACACAAGCTTGCCTGTTAGTGACTTTGTGGGACATTTCAATGTAATTTTCTCAACAGTAAAAAGTGCTTTGTCAAAGCTTTTGGTGGCCATTCATCTCAGGCTATGCCAACTTTCCAAAGACTTTTTTGACTATTCAAATTGATACCAGTATTCTACATTTTTCCAACCTTGGATGTCCTCAGGGCCCAGAATTCCTAGAAGTCATTTTGATTAGGAATTATGAAAGCTAAACTCCACATATATAGAGGACTGAGATATGGTTGAGAAGGCTGCTTTGCATTGTGTTGTATATTATTGTAGACCTCAAGGAACTGTTTGGAGATGGTTACATACTAACATGTCAATATATAAATACCAATGAAATAGACTTTTATTTATTCACATTAACCTATTATATTATTTTATTTTATTATTTTATTTGTTCTCAGGTTGATTGCATTATTTTATTGACGTTGGACAGCTTAGCTGAAACAATCTCTATATTAACCACAAAACATGAGATCATAATCATAAAAATCCCAGCCTAATGGAAGTATTGGTCTATACCCATGATGGCGAACCCATGGCACGTGGAGCCATATTGGAGGGCATATGAGGCGTTGCCCTATGTCAGCTCCAGCGCGCATGTGGATGCTAGCCAGCTGATTTTTGACCTTGGGGAAAGCTGTTCCACCCTCCAGAGGCTTCAGAGAAGCTTCCCTGAAGCCCCGGAGTGCGAAAAACAATGCAACAGGCAAACGGAAGTCTGTTTTTCCGAACTTCCGGTTTGCCAGTTTGGCAATTTTTTTCACTGTCCCAGGCTTCAGTGAGGCCTGTGCGCATGGATGGAGACGGGGGATTGTGCACATGCGCAGGGGCAGCATGAGGGGGTGCACATGCGTGGGGGGGAAGGGAATGGGTGTGGGCTCGTACACGCTCACACACCCTTTTGGCATGCAAACCAAAAAAGGTTGGCCTATACTTTAAATGTCACTATTTTTG
Organism: Imantodes cenchoa; assembly: GCA_027560375.1. Lineage (NCBI taxonomy): Eukaryota > Metazoa > Chordata > Lepidosauria > Squamata > Dipsadidae > Imantodes > Imantodes cenchoa. The sequence goes on along the minus strand of JANHGD010008211.1, from coordinate 162,045 downwards.
TGAAAACAAAAAGAAATCAAATTGTAGCAATGCCAGAATGTTCCTAATATTGTTTTGTTGCCCTCACTGATCTCTATTGCTTGCTTTGTTTTCTGCTGAATGGGTTTTGAAATTATAATAATAACTTGCCAACTTTTATCAGCCAGCCTGGTTTAAAAAAAAAATCTTAATTATTGGAAAAAGATGATTCATTCAGCAGTAGATGTATACTAAAGTGCCATTAGAAAATACCAGTATTACAAAGCCTAGAGCATCTTACAATTGAAATAAAAATATATAGAAGTATATAGCAATAATAGAAGTTAATATCTCCTTTAAATTGATTTTAGTCAGGTTTCAGTAAAATAAAGTACGGTTAATATTGGGGATTTAAGGACCATTTACATTTTATCATTTGATTGGAACAGAGAGACACTCTGGCTTGAGAATTTAATTATCATATATAATCCTTGTATACATTTGGTAGAATGAAATACACATTTAAAAGTAAAATTTGTTGGCTTCTGCAGTTTTCTGCTATTTTATTCAGTGCAGTAAGAAATAGATTGTTAAATTGATTAACTGTTTCCATTTGGGATCCAGACAAAATATATCTGCAATACTTCTTTTCTTTCTTACCCCATCATTAAATGTGTCATTTTGTTTTAAAATGGAGTTGTTTTATATCTGTTGGTTCTCCCAATAAATGGCTCACAGAATGCCTAACAATATTAACATTAAATATTGCTAGAGTATCTGAAATGCAAAAATACTTGCCTGGATAAGAATTGCTTTGCTGCTAGCAGAAGTATAGCAAATAAATATACCTTAATGTCCTTTGGGGAAGGACATCATAATCTGGGAACAAGTAAGAAAGCTCATGCCAAGATTCCCATTAAATGTGTCTTTAATACCATATTTCCCAAAAATATAAGTAAAATAATAAGACCTAACGGGAAATAAGCCCTAGCATGATTTTTCAGGATGCTTGTAATATAAACCCTACCCCAAAAATAAGCCCTAGTTAAGATCATCAGCCAGACGGACACATTTAGTATTGTATTTTCCTGAAAACAAGACATCACCTGAAAATAAGCTCAATGCCTTTTTTGGAGCAAAAATTAATATAAAATCCAGTCTTATTTTCGGGGAAATACAGTAGTAGAATGATCAAGATAAGAACTTCTCCCACAGGCATAAATGCCCGACTTTGAGGGAGAAAGCAATATTTCGGCTATCTTGGATCCAGATTATGGAGAACTTTTAACATCTTCATGGGAAATCTATACTAGAAAGGAAAATTAGTCAATTTAAAAGCCATTGTTGGGTTTTCAGCAGCATTTTACATAATGCCTTTGTGGCTTTAGGGGAGTCTCGCCATTGATATCAGTCTTAAACTGATATGTAGTTGTTTGATTCCTGTGTATATTTTATGCCTCTTCCGTGCATTAATTTAAAGGTATGAATGGATATGGATAATGTGTGTATCAGATCTCCTCAAAGGAGGCCATAGAGACAAAAAGGGGTTATTTTGATAGCGTATGGCTTATGCAACATGTGAAAAGGTATCAGAATGAAGACTTCTACAACTGACAATTCTCAGAAGAAGAGTTAGTAGAACATGAGATTTCTACTTGTTTTTTAAAAATATAATCTTTACTATTTTTAACAAAACAATATTTAATATTAAATATTTTTTTTAAAAAATTAAAAGTACAAACTAAGAAAAAAAATGAAGAATCGATCTTGTATTTTATATTTATCAATAATTGCTTGGTTTCTGGTTTCATGCTGCAGATGTTCTGAACACTTTGGTGCTGAAGTACAAATCTGAAAACGTTCCTTGTCCAAATTTTCAAGGTTGAAACTTAGCATGCTTGCCAGAAAGTGGAAGAAAGGATATTAGACTGTCACCTTGGTGAACAAAAATATGAAAACCTAGTCAAGGCCTTTGTTGCGCTTTTTTAGCCATGAACCTTGAGCCAACAGCTGCAGAGCTAACTTCATGCCAACTCAAGACTCTTTTTGAGATAGCTTTCTTTTTTTCCCCCTCCCTCTATCTTTGTAGGACATCCTGTTTGCCATTTTGTTCTTGCGACTGAATGGCATGCCTGGCATAGCAACCAATCAAAATCCAATCAATCAGAAACACATTGGATTTTGTTGATCTTAGGAAAAGAGTTTAGGTGTGTACTTAATTATTTCCCACAGGAATTAATTTTTGCTGAATGACATTCTGAATTTTAGAATTTTCACAGCATTGAATGAGAAATAACTTTTTACTGCACAGTTTAGAGGAAGGCAATTTTCTGAGAATGCACTATAGTTCTGTTGCAGCTAGCATCTATACCATAAATTAAAAAGTCACATTGAAGCTGAACTTAATACCTTAGCCTGGGGCAAGAGGGGTGTGTGTGTGTGTATATAAAAATCAGGTGTTCCATCTAAGCACTACTCTTTTTATCTTTCTAAATCAATCAAGATTGATAATGTTGCCATGATACACAAATATACTCAAGATCATACATTTCACATGACTGGTTTGTAGTGATTTTTGTAATTATTTTTTATTACAAAACTAATTTTTATTGCAAGTGCTTTTATGCTACTTCAGTTGCAATACACTAAATAGCTTTGATTCCCAAGTGCCTAAGAAGCTCATTTTATTTTATATTGCGAGTTCTGAGATTGTGGGATCTTGGGTTAATAACGTCTGGAGATCTGAATTATTATGAGCTGAAATTAGCAACCATTAATCTGAATATTCATTGAAACATTTATTTGCAGCCATTGATTTTAGCCAAATTCATATAAAATTATAACAATCCGTATCAGCCCAATCATCTCTAATATTTACAACACAATTTCTCTACCTTGCAGCCATTGCAAACAAAACACCTTATTTTTACACGTTCATCTACATCTGACAATAGAAAATAGGGGGGAGGTGTCCTTCTGAATTAGATTGAGTCAATTGGTTAACAAGGGCGTAATAAATTTAGCTTTAGGTTCCTGGTAAAGTTTTTGATGTAATACAGGGGTACCAAACTCAAGGCCTTGGGACTGGATTTGGCCTGCGGAGTGCTTAGATCTGGCCCACAGGGCCGCCCTGGAAACAGCAAAGGACCAGCTCACTGTACCTCTCCAGCAAAAGCAGAATTCAGGAGGGCTGCACACGGCCCTCCCAAGCTCCGTTTTCGCTGGCACAGGGTTGCAGGAGGCTGTTGAGCCAAAAATGGAGCTTGGGAGCCTGTTTTCACTGGCAGAGCACTTGGGCCACCACAGGCGCCCCCAACATGAATGACGAGCTGGTCACACACACCCGGAGGTCAAACACAACCCTGATGCAGCCCTCAATGAAAAAGAGTTTGACACCCCTGATGTTAATAGGCCATATCTTTCACATGCAGGTTATTAAAAGGCATAAATGGTGTGTAGTTGTTCATCCTTTAAATCTTCCATTCAAATAGGCTGTTGGCATTGTTTGAAAGCAAAGTTCTGTAAGACCTTATCTCAGACAAAGGAATGTAAGAGACTAAATAATAATGGCCCTCTTCCATCTTAAAAAATTGATACGATTTAGCTAAGCTTTCATACATGCTCTCTGTGTTGTCTAAATTTTTTAAAAAATAAGTAGTCCTTCAGTACGGTATGATAATTTATGTCACTCAGCAGTTGAATAGTCTGTGTGTGTCTAGTATACAGTTGGATAGTTGTAATATATGATAATTTGTATCACTCAGATCTAGTGAGAATTATGAGAGTAGTTTTACACAGATTCATCTATCTATTGATGCTCAAATTGTTTGTGGACATTTTTGCCAAATAAATATTGGGCATGAGGACTAGTTTCCTATATGATTATTGCTCTCTTTACTCTTACTGATGGAAGGTCACTTCTAATCTCAATATTGCTGCTGGTATAAATGGGGGTAAGGTTAAGAATTTATTCAAGACCACTTGTAATTTTTCTACCTTATGCAAACCCCAAATTGGGACTCCATTTTTCAGCGGTGAAATTGTTTTCTCCAGAGAGCCCTTAAGTGCAGGCTGTACTAACCATCCTCCTTTGAACAGAAGTTGCAAATAACTCCCTATTCCAAATATTCTGCCTTGCCTGCTGTAGAATTTGTATTATATAGAAACTAGTTAAAATTTTAAAAGGTGAGAATGAGTAATGCTACTCATTACTTATCTTATAAGATATTTTTCATTGAAATATTGATATGGTTATGCACGCATGCATGCACACTGCACACACATAATAACACCATCATTACTGGATTTGGTAGATAGTAGTACCATTCAAGAAGTGTATTCTATAGGGCAGTGCAGGGGCGGGTTCCTAATTTTCTTACTACCACTCTGTGGGTGTGGCTTATTTTGTGAGTGTGGCTTGATGGTCATGTGCTTAGAAGTACGAAAAAGTAAATAAATAAATGTGACCGGGTGGGGTGGCTTGTCAGTCATGTGACTCAGTAGGTGAGGTTTGGTGGTCGTGTGACCGGGTGGGTGTGGCTAACTCAATGTCACTCACATCAAGGGGTACCTCGCCTGGCCCCTCCCCTCCCAGCCATTCCTTGTCACACCCAGCCTCAACGTATCTACAGTTCTGTAAAAATGTTGTTCACCTTTTTTCAACTTTATTATCTACATATTATAGATGTACTTTCATGGACCACTGAAAGGAGGAAATGGCTCACATGCTTTGCCCAAG
>JANHGD010008211.1:125058-144162 GCA_027560375.1 Imantodes cenchoa | reverse complement strand
AAGTGGACCACTAGACTCCTAAACAACTTAAAAAAACAAACTAGTAAAATGAAAAGTCAAGCAAATGAGCAACATGCAAACAAAAGCAAATGAAACACCCCCAGGAGCCAAACAAATTAAAGTTTAATGTGTGTATATTGTTTAATGGACTGCTAAATTGGCAAAATGAATTGCTAAATTGGCCATGACCACCTAGCCACACCCAGCCAGTCCGGGCCCCCAACAGTCTGAGGGACCATGAATTGGCCCCCTGTTTAAAAAGTTTGAGGACCCCTGTTCTATAAAATGTCACCTTGCCTCATCTCTTAAATTTGTGCAAAATCTATTAAATCAGTAAAGTCACTTCTCTGAAATTTTCTGCTAGAGCTTATTCAACTTTAAGTTGTTTTAGTAGTGTTAAACAAAAAAGGCATTCATTGAAGAGCATGGTGGCATTGGGAGATTGTGCATTTCAAATAATAATTCCTATAATAGGTTTGGGGAATCTTTAGTGTTGAAAATAAAAGCATTGCACATTTAATTTGTGCAAGTGACAAGTACCGTAACATACGTAAGATTTCCTCTCTCCTGTTTAGAGTTGTAGTCACTTTTAATTTCTTCAGTCATAGTACATTATTTTGTGGCCTCACTAGTTCAGTTTTCAACTAATAAAAAATAACTTCACCAGAAAACCTAGCATTGTCAGATAACAGTTTGAAGAATTGGAGAAGAGAATAATAGACTAAAATGATATATTTATGTGATATCTTCCATTATGTCAACAAAATCTATTTCATGTTGTTGGTTACATTATCTTTGATGCTGTTTATTTGTCTCCAGGTGAATGTATTGCTTTATTGCTTAAACTCCTGTTATTATGACCTTTAATTGAGCAAAACTGCATCATAGGGCAACACTTTTTGAACCAAGCTATTTTAATTGAGCTAACTTACAGAATGTATCCAAATTCCAGGACCCTGACTCCCAAGAGGATAAACTTTGGGAAAATTGTGGCTTCTTGAATGCTATGTTGCTGTTCCACTCCGGGGCTGCTGCTACAGTCATGTGATCTTCATTTTCAGTGTTCCATGACACTTTCCCAGCCAATCTCGCAATCTCTTACTCTTCTCCCCACCCAGCAGCAGCCACTGACTTGCCTGTTGCAAAAGGAAAGGAGGAGCAGAAAGAAAGGAATCTCCTCACATCCTTCCTGACCTATACCACCACATACGCATTTCCCCAATCTGTGCTACCCACACATGCACCTTCCCCAACCTCTTCCGTCCCCACCCCCATGACCCATGCGGTATCTGTTGTGACCCATGCAGCACCTATTATACGCCCTTAACTGACACATGCTGCCCCCGTGTACCTCTGCTAATCTGCTTGGCACCTTTTGCAAACCCCTATGAAATGGCCCAATGAAGCACAGGTTGTCTAGTTAGTTTTAAAAAGCAGTTCAACTGTGGCATATACCAGGGATGTCAAATTCACATCGTCACGGTGGCGTCACATGATGTATCGGGACTTTTTTCCCCTTCGCTAAACGCCATGGGCATGGCCAGTGCGTGACTCATCCGGCCCATGGGCTGGGATTTTGACAGCCCTGGTATATACAGTAAATTGAAAAGTAAATAATATATAGAAGACTACTTGGCTCTTAAAAGTGAATTGTCCTGGACGGAAATTAAAAAGATAACATGCTGATAGTTAGGAAGCTTAATATCCTTAATTCGTATTTGCAAATTTTTGTAGTGCAGTTTTGTATTGCAGTGGCTATGAGTAAGATGGAATCATTTAGGTTACATTTCATGTGACTATCATGCTTGTTTCTATATTCTTCATTTCACATGCTAAGGCATTCACAACTTTTGTAACATGATTTGAAGTAGAGGATAAATTCAACAGGTCGTATTGTTGGGCATGTCAGATTCTATTATATTGATGAATTATTGTGGATAAGTATTTGCAGGGCTGACTAAGAACCGGAAATATTGATCACTGTTGATACTCTTAAACTAACGAAGAAAGACCTGGCCATTTCCCTTTCCTCCAAGTTTAATTAAAGCCAGAGCACCAGCAATGTTGTAACTGATCTCTGATATTATGAAATAAGATAAGATTGGGTAATGGCTTCCAGAAGTGAACTTAATAAAACAATAGCACTAGGTAGAATTTTGATTCCACCACCAAGCTGGAAATGGATGTTGTGGTCACAATGTGGACACTGTGTTACAACAGTAGTAGCTTAAAATGAAGAGCTGTTACATTGGTCTTGACTTTGGAGAAAAATTGAAGAAAAATGACATATTATTTAAAGCAGACTGGAGTCTGCAAAAACATTTTTTTAGGGTTTTGTGTCTCTTTTGTAAGTAGAATTCAGTAAATGCAGTCTTAGCTTCCAGCCTTTTTTTAGGTATTTTTCAACAGATTATGTTTATAGAGTAAAGCATCCTAATTTTGTTTTCAAATTATTTCTTGACGTTCTGGTAGACAGATGCCCTGATACACTATTTTTATTCTGACTGTTAAAAATAAACATTTTTTTCCTATCTAAAATGTTAGCTATACTTTATCTCTGTAATCCTTATAGTAGCACTCAATATTGGCTTTTTTAAATTAAGGAAGTTGAGATTCTAAGGCAGAGAGATAACACATATTCAAAGTCATTCACTGAGTTTCTGGCTTTGGGAGCAGAATTGCAGGCTTCATATAGACTTTATATTTCCAGGACTGTTACCATGTATGTGTTTCCCTCAAACTTGTGTTCTGATGGAGATATTCCTTGGCTAAGACTCATGGTGGCTATAAATGCCTACTTGCCTAATTTTACAAGATGTTCACATCTCATAAGTCGAATAATAAAGTCGTTTGAAATCTCATGAGATCGTTTGCGATCTTTTGAGAACCAGCCTTTTTAACCTGCTTTATTGATTTATACATTGACCACTCTTTAAATATGTGTCTATAATGTTGATCCAACTAAGACGCCTGTTATTATTTCTGCAATGATAAGTTGGAAGATCTTTCTGCAGATAGGTTTTGGTATCCCTCCTTAGTACGTTTCATTACAATGATTGAAGTTGATGGGGGGAATCAACCCTCTCTTTTCTCTGGAGAAGCTTCTTTTGGGGTACAAAGAGTCCAATGGGTTATAAAGTAGCATTGTGTTTAAAGGTAGGTAGGTGAGTGGATGGATGGATGGATGGATGGATGGATGGAAGGGATGGAAGACAGATGAGGAGAGAAGAGGTTTCAATAATTGCAGAGTCATGGAAAGGGAAATATTCAGAAATCATTATATAAACAAAAAGAAGAAGCATTCCTTAAGCCCTGGGAAAGGAGATAATTTTAGGAAAGATTTAGCCTGGCTCCTCACTCATTCGGGTATAAGAAGGAGGCGAAGCAAAACCCATTCAGATTTGCCAAATGTTGTTAATGTAGCCTCTTAATAAAGCTTATATCTGATTTTCTTGTGGAGTCTGTTTCCTGGTGAAGACAATCTTAAAAGAGCTGACAGTGATCTTCTTTTACAAAATCTTGTGTTGTATATCTTTCTTTTCAGATATTGAGACAAGCGAAAAAATCCAGAAAAGTGGAATTCTCCCTGTGTTTGCAAGCCTATTGACTCCGCAGTCTTCCTGCACTGCAAAAGTAGCTAACGTCATAGCAGAAGTAGCCAAAAATGGTGAGGTTTTCCACAAAGCCTTTTTTGCTGGAACATCTTCAGTTTTGCAGCTCACGTTGTCAGTATGTTTTACTTCTTTAAGTTTTCATTTTATGGACGTTTTCATTTTTTTCTCTCTCCACTGTTTTTGTTTAGTTCTACCTTTATGTTATACTAATAACTAGTGCCATCAAAAAGAACATACTTTCAGAAATGTATATCAGTTGCAAGAATAAACATTGAGCATGCATTAAATGCAAATGGTGGCTGATAATGTCATGATAATGTGGGAAATATTCTAATAATGACAAAGATAAGACTGTGCCACAATGCAACTTAAAGATAAAGGCTATGAGGTGGAATTGGTCACAGGTTTTGATGTTTTAAACCTAAAAAAGGCACGTGCACCCGATTTTCCTTTTTTCATTTTTTTTCCAGCCCCCAAAAATGGGCAGTTGCATTGGTATTAATCACTGGCTTATTGCCAAAATGTGGCAGTACAACTCCTAGGAGTTCTCAGGATCATAAAAAAAAAATTCACAACCTTATGCAAGCTGCATATTGATTACATTCTTTAAAATCTACCCTTTTATGGAGGGCTTATAATGGTTACAAGAATTAGCATTTCATTCTGCATGCAGTGCACGTTAAACATTTATTGCTTTACAGACCCTACTCTACTGTCAAGGTATATACTCAAAGCCTAGCAAGTAATAATCATACTTCAGAATGAAAATTCCCCCAAGCTTTTTCAGGCAGTAAATTACTCCTGTATGAGTTGGATTCAGATTTAGCCATACTTAGGCTCACTGAAAATAATGGGATGAGCAGGATTTGCAGATATGAAGAAGGAATAAGAGGTCCCCATTTTATCTAAACATGAGAGTCTCGTGGTGCTTAAAGTTTAAACTTCATCTTAAAACAACAGCTCTTTCAAACTTACCAATAAATAATCCTTACCAATAAAAAATCCATCTTAGTTGATATCAAATCAAGTTCATTAACAGTCAAAGACCAGAGACCAGAACAAATAAAAATAAAGGAATATCCAGTTAAAATTTTTAGAATAAAATAATGAATAACAGATAAAATCTATATTAAAATCACAATTTGGCATCCAATCCAGTGGCGGGTTCCTACCGGTGTGGGGCACTCTATTGTTCCCGTAGCGGCCCGCCGATTGTGCATTTGTGCACGTCCCGGCTCCATCTTTTTTTATTTTTGCCTTTTTTTGCTTCCTGTGCATGCGAGGAAGCAAAATCGCGCAAGAGGACGCACGCGCGCCAATCATGGTGATGCGCGCGCAGCACACAGGTATGCGGATAGGAGGAACCCACTCCTGATCCAATCTATCAGTTACACATGGTCTGGGAATAGTCTTTAATTGATCTTCATTTTTCTTTCCATGGATTATAGAGTTTATGCGGAATCCATGTGTAGATGCTGGCTTGATCCCACCTTTGGTTCAGCTCTTAAACTGTAAAGATCAGGAGGTTCTTCTTCAAACGGGGCGTGCCTTGGGCAACATATGCTACGACAGCCGTAAGTCTACAAAATATCAATATTTTTATTCTTAAACCTTACCTATTCATTTTTTGTAGTATTGTGTAGAGCTTTTGTGCAAATTTTTCGGAGACATTAGCAAATGTTGTCACATCCTACGTGTCAGATTTTTTAAAAAATTGGTTTAAATTGAAGCAAGCAAGTCCTTGACAAATAGCCAGAAGATCTGAAGACCAGAGTTATATAAATTGTCTTGTGTGTTTACTTATGTTACAGTTTTCTGTAGTGGAAGACTTGCCACATTTTATTTCTGTGAATAAATCAGTAGAGTTATGCAATGCAATTTTACTCCAACTTGCAAAATAAAACTGGATGGAATTTACCATAGTTAGGTTCCCACTGATCATCGTATGTGATGTTGAAAACATACGAATCCAGATTCTCATGTGCATTTCTGTATATGCTTTTGTTGTCATTTCTGCTTTTTTAGTGGAAGGTTCAGTTACTTGTAATACATGGAGCAACAAAATCTTAAAATGGGATTCGATGAACTTTTGTTGCTTTACTGTAATTTCTTCCCATGTGTTATGACTACAAAGAAAAATTACACGTAATGATCAGTCTTAGGAGAAATATTGAAGTTTAAGTTTTGGACAATGGGTCTATTACAGGTGTCCTCAAAATTGGCAACCTTAAGACTTGTGGACTTCAACTCCCAAAATTCTGAGAGTTGAAATCCTCAAGTCTTAAAGTTGCCAAGTTTGAAGGTCTCTGGTCTATTATAATACTGAAGGAGGACATCTAGTATAATCAGTATAGTAGCAGTCTTGTTTTAGAGAATACACATGAATTTATCTACTTCAATGCAACTATTAAAAATGCAAAGACGACCTGTTTGAAATATTCATATTCCATTAATATTGACAAATCATAAACATCAACTCAGGTAAATAGATTGTTTTAATTGGATTTTTAATGCTTTTGATACCCTGAAAAGCTAGATTATTTCTAGTTGCTCAGATATATTTTCTGTTAATAATGATGAGGGGTTATTCATGATATACATTTTTAATATCACTCTCAAATTATATATTATCGATATGACCCCCATGCACCTTGAAATTTGGTAAAACACATTGTCTTTTAATGTCATTTCATCTCCAGTTCAGCTTCGCTATACCTTAATGTACATAGACATTTACCACCTAGAATATAACCATGAATGCTACTTTGGATGCTCTTAAAAAGAGACAGTCATATATACAAAGGGTATATTTTCCCTCACATCAAAGGAAGAGTCCAGGATGGGTTACTCTAGCCCCATAGCTCTATGGACTGGGTTGCATTTTCTAAGGATCCGCTTCCCTGATGACGTTTCCTCAGTCGTTCAACTCAATCCTCAGCTCATGGACGCTTTTCCTTCAGCTCCTGTGAGCTTTGGGTTGTTCATTTCAGGTTTTTTACCTAATCCTTCCAATGGACTTCCCTTACTTTTTATTTTTATTTTCCCTGAACGACATTTTTTTCCTCTTCTTTGAATACAAGTACAAGAAATGTGACTGTAAGTGCCTGCCTCGAGCTGCCTTCGGGCGCCCGAGCAGGCTACACTCTGACTTGTTTGGGGCTGGCTGTGGGGAGCACACTGAGGAGCAGGGCATTTACCATCTTCACCCTGCTCGAGGTTGGAGCCTTTCCCCTGAGGGAGTTATCTCTGCCTGTTGTGCCGCCGCTTATTATCAAAGCGGCTTCCTCAAGACGTGCTTAAACTGTTATGCCGGCGACAGGGCTGGCTGCTTGGGTTAATTTAACCTCGTACGTGGTTTACAGCAGGGCAAGCCATGTCCAGGGACAGGTTTTGGGTGCGCAGCCATTTTTGCTGGTGTCACTTCACAATAGTGCCCTGCTGTCTGCCTCGTTTTTTGGCATGAATGCCATTTTGCGTCCAACAGTCATTTGGACTGCCGTTTTTTGGCATGGTCACCATTTTGTTTCTTTGGACTGCCATTTTTTGGCACGGCCACCGTTTTGTTTCTTTTTTTGTCAACGCAGCTTCTAAGCTATCACCTTTGGTGATTTTCGCTTAACAACAACCACTTTTGGGCCCATTTACTCTTTGATTGGGCACTGTTTCCCCTTCAGTGGGCAACCAGCTATTGCCTTTGGAGCCGGGCCTAGGCACTAGGTTCGAGGTTCACCCTCGGTCGCCAAACAATATTCCCTGATTGAAGGCCTCTGCTGACTCAGCCGATCAGTGCCCTCTCACGCTGCTCCTTGAAGCTTTGGGCTGTTGATACATTACTGCAGGAGAAGGGGTCCCTGACTGCAGTCATACTTCTTACTCCATTGGCACAGGAGCAGCGGCCTTTGGCGTAAGGCCTGCCTCATTCTGGTGGCCTGCACAGCTGCCTTACAGGTTTGGATCCAGGTTCCCCTGTTGCTATATTGCCTAGCCAGGCAATTCTGTGTTTTCGGGCTCAAACTCTGCCTGGGGGTGGGCCATTTCTTGCCTAACCCAGTACTGGTGGAAGGCTGCTTATTTGGGCCTCATAATTTATTTTTTGTCCCCTGCTACTATTTAGAATAGACCGGAGTCTTTCATCTCCTTCCCATCATAGAGGGTCTTGGTCCCCTCCAGCCGCTGAGAGGGTGGCCATGTCTCTGGCTCAGGCCCGGCTCGCCAGTCTGGCGGCCACAGAGAGGCTCAAAACATCGACCTTCGGCCTTCAGAAGGTCTCAAAGGTGGATCTGAAGGCGGCTAGGCAGCGCCAAAAGATGTTGGAAAAGCAGTTCACCAGGGCCGAAGAGGCTTCAGAGAGACCTCCTCTGCTCAGCATCGTCAAGTGCCAGAGCAGGTGCCTGAGGTGTTTTCTGTGCAGTTAGAGGCTGCTGATTCCCAACCAGAAGCCCCTCGGGGGATTTTTTCCATTCCAGCCGGCCAAAGTGGAAGGTGCCACAGCTCTCAAGGGGGCGTTTCTAACCGCTGGACCCTGAGATATTCGCGAGGCCGAGCTTCAGCGGCTACTGGTGGTCTCCGTGTCTCCCCTTCTGCCACCTTTACCTCTACCGTGGCGGGGTTCTGCCAGGAGGCGATGCCGAGCAGTACATTTCCCTTCCTTGAAGGCCTGGTTTGCCACTGCCATCAGAGAGGGTATTGCGGAGGAGCTGCATCAGAGACCCCCCTTTGCTCCAACGACTTCTCTGCCGGGGGCATATGGGGCTCCGTTAGAGCTAGCAGAGGACTCTTCCTTCGATCTTCGGAAAAAGCGTGTGTCAGATAAGAACCACTGATAATTTTAGAATCTAAGATAATATGCACTAAATATTAGTGGTAAATTTACAATCTCAGATAATATACCTGTGGAACCCAGAGCGGGGTGGAGCCCATTACGAGATCATGTCTGTATGAATATGTGTTGTCGCCAGGATGGGATGGGGGGCTATTATTTTATTATTTTTTATTATTTTATTATTTTCTTTTATTATTTTTATATGATGTTTTTATATTTGTGTAAACCGCTTTGAGTCGCCATCTGCGAGTAGGCAACAATACAAATTTTCTTTTTTTTAAAAATGCCATTCTTTGGAAGGAAAGTGGTGAGGTTTATGATAAGGGTCCAGTTTGTCAACTTCATGCAGGGGCCTGACATTTAAGCAGCAAATAAGCCATGTAAACCAAATAAAATAAAATAAAAATTTCAGACACAGAAGCAAATTATTATTAGAGGGAGTGTAGACAGTAATAGATTATAACTGTTATATCACTGTCAAAATACCCAATACTTTATTAGTAGTTGTTTTTTACTTCCGATTGTATCTTGATGGAAGAAAGGAACCACAAAAAATATGTGCTGAAATAATTTTATTATGAATGGAACAGGTTGGTAAATACTTAGAAGGCCCAAATATAAAACTGTAACATCAGAACGAGAATAAAACTGCAGCTGATATTCAGTGTGTTTTAATATGTAGGATTATGTTTCATAATTATATTTGTCTTCAGATGGAACCAATGTTTCCGAATATATAAAAAGAAGCATACAGATTCTCTGACTTCAGAAATAACTTTTTTTTACAAACACGGGCATGGTATCTACATCTTTGTTCTTGGTGATTTTGTTGTTATTTATTTTCTTGTTCTGAATATATAGAGTCATACACAACATATTGTCTGATAGTTATAGAGGCATATTTTAATTACCACTGTAGAAGCATATTTGGATATCACAGGATTATGACATCAAATGGGAAAAGCAACAACAATAGCATTTGGATTTATATACCACTTCATAGTGCTTTACAGCACTCTGAGCAGTTTAAAATGTCAGCATTTTGCACCCAACAGTCTGGGTCATCATTTTATCAACTTCGGAAGGGTGGAAGGCTCAGTCAACCTTGAGCCGTTGAGTATTGAACTCCTGGCAGTGAGCTGAATTAGCCTGCAATACTGCATTTTAACCACTGCGCCACCATGGCTCCTATAAAATAAACAGTAAGAATTTAGGACTGCTTCAGGCAAATTATTATTTCCTTATTTGTGCAAAATGAGAATAAGGAAAATAGAAGTAGAGAATTTTTGCCAAGTCTGAATTGGTTTATCTACAATAATGTGTTCCAAGCATCACAAATGGGGCTAAATAACTTTGGTTACATTATTTCTCACATATAATGGTTACATTATTTCTCACATATAAAATTTTCCTCAGTGGTTTTTTGTTAATAATATTTGTTAACCATATAGAAATAACCATTTCTATATGGTTCATAAAAGCTTTGTTCATTCGTATCTACTGTGAGAGACCCCTTCATGAATGTCTAAAGTTATAAAAGGGTTGGTGTTCTATAACAATTAAAAGTTCGTTGATGTGATACATGGGAGCAAAAGCTACATTATGTTGTTAGCAGTTATCAGGATATAGTGAGTTGACTGGCTGCTAAGAGTCCCTTGGCAATTAATATTATTTTTTCTTCTTAGCCAGGATAGCAATGAAATACTACATTAATTAAAATGGCATCATTTTTAATAGCGAAATTATAAAGAGGTTGTTCTGGTCACAGTTTGATTTTAAATGTGGTAAATATATTGTCCCCTAGTGAATGAGATAGCAAAATGGTAGAGATCATGTATTATTTATTTCTGAACAGTTTATTACCCATGTATCAGTGAATATTTTGAAATACATCTTCTACTGGCAATTCCAATAAAGAGATTCTTGACAGTTTAATGTTTATGTTGTATGATAAGAAAATGATCATATACTGTTGTTTATCTTATCATTCCATTGCAACAATGGAAGACAATAAAATGATCCCTTGCTCCAGCTACAAGAAAAAACAGAGATCTCTACCTACCCACCTTTTGGCTTAGCAAGTTATATGTCTGCCATGGTAGATTAAATGGCAGCAAGATAGTTAAATCAGTGGTGAATCCCTAGTACGTCTGCCAAATAATCCAGTTTACTGCCTGAATTCCAGCTGTTGATTCTCATTGCTTTACTCTTACATGAATTCATCTGCAGCAATTTTAATCTAACCTAGCTATCAGTAAGCAGCTGATCATTCAGAATCTGGGTCAAAATATGTTTGAGAAAGAGGAGATTTTCTTCTTGTCTACTTCAGTGCTCTTGGTATTCTTAAATCTGTTCAGATGTGGTAGATTCCCATAATTTGCAGTAATGGGGTTATGAGCAGGATATTTGCAGTACGTAGAGCAGGGGTCCCCAAATTTGGCAACGTTAAGACTTGTGGACTTCAATTCCCAGAATTCTCTAGCCAGCTATGCTGGCTGGAGAATTCTGGGAGTTGAAATCCATAAGTCTTAAAGTTGCCAAGTATGAAGACCTCTGACGTAGAGAATAAAGAGCATCTAAAAAATTAAAATACGTAAACTTACCTGTAAAGCGAAATCCCATGAATGTTTTGAAGCAAGTTCAGAAACACAATAATTATGTCCTGTTGCCTAAAGACTGTCCTAGAGAAAGAGAAGAAACTTCATCAGATACAGTGATTTATGATCCTGTAGTCAAAACTCAAAAAAATCACAGTGAAATATCAAAAGGTAGCCACTGTGAATGGCCTTGACAGCTTTTGTACTGTATACGTTATATGTTGACAAGATTTAGATTTATTTAGATTTTTAGATTGTTAAATCCAAAAATCGTTATTAGTGAGTTTCAAAGTTAAAACAGCATAATACCAATATAAACCACACAGACGAAAAAGCCTGTGTGAGGAGAAAAAAGTTTTCCACTAGTCAGGGCCACAAACGTACTGTCCTCTAGTCTCTTTGCTGTCCTTTATATCAGTGGTCCCCAACCACCGGGCCGCGGACCGGTACCGGGCCATGGATCAATTGGTACCGGGCCGCAGAAGAAATAGTCCCGCAATCACAATTGCTTTGCAAACTGGCAAAAAACCTCTCCCCCATTCTCTCCCGCCTCTCTCCTGCCCTTCAAAAATAAGCACCAATGAGAAAATTCGCTGCGATGACCTCCGGCCAATGAGGTAAAAGTGACAAATCAGTCGTCAGGCAGTTTTGGGGCAGCAGGCCCAATCGGGACGATCTGCCACTCCTGCGCAGAGGGAGGCGGCAACAGCAAGGGCAACCGAGAGAGGAAGCCGAGCAGGTCAGCTTCTAGTTCTTTCAAGATCCGGGATTTCAAGCTGAAAAAAGAGAAGGTGAGGGGAGTAAACGGAGAGGCTGGGCAGATGCTCTACTAGAAAGCTTACAGTTCAACACCCGCCCCCCCGGGCCGCAGTAAAACTGTCAAGTTTTGACCGGTCCGTGGTGATAAAAAGGTTGGGGACCACTGCTTAATGGGATCCACAGAATTAAATATGAGTGGTATTACTTAGCCTCTAGGTACATTCAGATGAAAGAAGCAGTAGACAGTAAAAGCAGACTCTATCCTTCCTTGACTAATGCATTCAATTGGTCAAAGCTTAACTCTACAGGGCTGTATCAACAGGAATATTTTTTTTTAAGAAAATGTACATTAATTAGTGTTCTATGTGAACATTTATATATTTTAATATAAGTAATTAGCTGAAAAGGACTACAGGAAACTGAATGAAAAGCTGCAAGAATCACTCAGAAGAAAATAAACAAATTCTGTTAACCTTAAGGATGAAATTCTGATTTGGCTTCTAGTAAAAATGGAGGAATGGGAAAGTGATATTTACGAAAGTCTTAGCCTGGTCAAATAGAATCCAATCCATCAAATGGCATGGTAGGGTGAATGCACAGACTCAGCAACAGCAATTCTGGGCCTATGGAGAAAAAAAGAAGCAAACTCTACAGATGGATATTTTGCAAATAGTGACTTATGAATAGTGAAAAGAAAGAAGTGCAGTGCTATTATTATTACTTCCCCCCCCCCCTGTCATCCCAGAATATGACAAGGTCATTTTTGAAATGGTATGTATTAGTATTTCAGAAAAACTAAACTATTGATGAACAAAATGCATTTCAGGTTCTGAGTATTATTAACCTATCCTTTATGTATTTTTAATAATTCCTTTGTTTCTCTGACAGCTACTGAATACATGAGACTTGAATATGGCTTCAACTCTCATTATTGAAAGCCTATACGTTCTCCATATATATTGAGAAAAAAAGTCACTTCTAGAATGGATACACACAAACTTACACAAACATACTCTAGCATATAATAGATTTGTCTCTTTAAAAAATAATAATAATAAAAGCTATGAATTGTGATTAAAAAAACAAATATTTGCAGTCCTGGACCTGAAGTTCATAAGAGTACATTTTGTATTCCATCTCTGAAATCCCCCAATTTTTAGAGTCTTAAGAGTCTTTTTCCACGGATAAATAGACTCTAATAGGTTTCAAACCAAGAGGGGAAGGGCGGAGAGATAATAAAAGGTACAGTGGATACAAATCACAAAACTACAAAAACACACAAAACAAATTGCCATATATTATTTTAGACCTCTGCCTCAGGTGTGAAATGGGTGCTGTTACTCACCTGATACGCCCCTTCTCGTAGGGTGGAGCTAGCCTCCAAGGATGGGAAGACACTGCCCCTTAGCCAATCAGGACCGAGTCTGAGGTGTAAAAGGTGCCCTACAGGAGTGACACCCCCTCTTTAGCGAGGGACGACATTCAGACTAGTTCTCCCGCACCAGCATGCACATCTAGATGGTTAAGTGGACCCCTGGAAGGATACACCCAGAAGTATAGGAAAAATAAGGGAGGGTCTTGAAGGCTAGCTCCTACGAGAAGGGGCGTATCAGGTGAGTAATAACGCCCATTCTCCATAGTGGGTGGATCTAGCCTCCAAGGATGGGACATACCAGAGCCCTTGTCCCTAGGGGGTGGCCTACTCCTAGTGTGGACCCTGAGCCCCGTTCAGCCCATAGTGTAACACGCTCTGTCCAAAGGGCACCTCCTGGGAGGTGAAAGAGTCTAGCTTGTAATGGCGGACAAATGGAACCAGAGAAGTCCACGTGGCTGCCCTGCAAATTTCGGTCAAGGGCGCCTGTGCCCTCCATTCTGCTGTTGTCGCAGAGCTGCGTGTGGAATGAGCAGTCACGGAAGGAGGGCGAGGCAGGCATAAGCAGTCATAGGAGAGAGCAATGACTTCCCTGAGCCAGCATCCTATGCTTACCGAGGATGCCTTGGTCCCAATGGATTTTGAACTTAAAGGAGATGAATAGAGCCTCCGTTTTGCGTACCGATGTTGGGCGCTGGATATAGGTGTTCAGAGCCCTGCATACATCCAGGAGGTGCCACCGTCTTTCCTCATCAGTAACTGGATTCTGGTAGAAGGCAGGGAGAATTAACTCCTGCGCCCTGTGGAAGTAGGAGTTTATTTTCGGTATGAAGGTAGGCTACGGACGGAGAACCATGGCGTCGGGCCTAAAAATGCACAGATCTCCCCGAACCGATAGGGCAGAAAGTTCAGATACTCTTCGGGCCGACGTGATAGCCACCAAAAATACCATTTTGAATGTTAAGTCCCTGAGGGAGGCAGTCTCCAAAGGCTCAAATGGGCTGTCTGAAAGAGCCTGGAGTACCTTGTTAAGTTCCCAAGAGGAATAGCAGTGAACGGCAGGAGGGCAAAGGTTGGTGACACCCTTGAGAAATTTTTGAATCGGGGTGAACTTCCAGAGATGGTAATGTCCCACAGGTCAGCACTGTGGAGAGGGCGTCCAGCTGTCGCCGCAGCGTATTTGGAGCCAAACCTTTTGCCAATCTCTGTCGTAGGAATTGGATAATTCCGATAATGGAACGGTCCATTGGGGAGTACCCTACTCGAGAGCACCAGTCCTTGAAGGCTCGCCAGGTGGCCAAATAAATTCTGTTTGTGGAAGGTCTCCTGGAGGCCAGCACTAACACTGAGGAGTTAGTGGCCACCACTAACTCCTCAGGGACCTGACAGTGTCTCGCTCAAGTGCCAGGTGGTCAGCTGAAGCCAGTGTGGGTCTGGATGCTTCCCTGACCCCTGGGCAAGCGATCACTTGGTCGGCGGGATCCGCCACAATGGAGATGTGGACATGCTGATAAGATCCGCGAACCAGGGCTCCTGGGCCAGTAAGGAGCGAGCAGGATGACCTCCGCCCGCTGTTGGCGGATGAGGTGGAGGACCCTGGGAATCAGCAGCAGAGGGGGAAAGGCATATAGGAGGCCTGGAGGCCATTGCCAATGGAGGGCGTTCGTTCCCTCTGCCCCTGGGGTATGGTAGCGTGACAGGACCTGGGTACCTTTGCGTTCGCTGGAGTCGCGAAGAGGTCCATCACTGGATGGCCGAACTGCCTGGTCAGTTGCCAGAAGATTTTGGGGTGAAGGCTCCACTCTGCCTGGCTGATGTTGTGCTGGCTGAGCCAGTCTGCGGTGGAGTTGTCAGTACCTGCTATATGGTCCACCACCAATGATTGAAGGTGGCGCTCTGCCCAAAGGCCCAGCTGTTTGGCCTTGGCCATTAGTCGCCTGGACATAGTCCCCCCTTGTCTGTTGATATGCACTTTTGTTGTTACATTGTCCATGAGGACCAGGACGTGCATGTTGGCTAGATGAGGGAGGAAGGCCTGCAGTGACCTGAAGACCACTCTGAGTTCGAGCAGGTTGATAGTTAGCTGGGACTCTCTCGTTGACCAAGTACCCTGGGCCATTTCAGATAGGAAGTAGGCGCCCCATCTGATCAAGCTGGCATCCGTGGTAACGGTCATTCTCTGTGGTTCCAGGAACAGCGATCCCGTGTTTATGGCCCGGGATGTCCACCAACTGAGCGACTGACATTCTAAAACATAAAAGTAAAATTTAGTAAATTATTAGCATGTAAATAGTTTACATATTAAAGTCATGTTGTTACTTACCTTCAGCCTCTTCTC
This sequence comes from Imantodes cenchoa, assembly GCA_027560375.1. Lineage (NCBI taxonomy): Eukaryota > Metazoa > Chordata > Lepidosauria > Squamata > Dipsadidae > Imantodes > Imantodes cenchoa. The sequence continues at coordinate 128,660 of JANHGD010008211.1, read as the reverse complement.
CAAGAATTGAGACATTTTTTTTACTGTTAGCAGCCACTAAAAGTAAAACTGTCAGTGCCTTTCTTTCTTAAGAGCCAAGGTGGCACAGCAGTTAGAGTGCAGTACTGCAGGCCACTTTAGCTGACTGTGTTCAGCAGTTCAGCTGTTCAAATCTCATTGGCTCAGGTTTGACTCATCCTTCCATCCTTCCAAGGTAGATAAAATGAGGACCCAGATTGTTGGGGGCAATGTAACTATATATACATTGCTTAATGGTGTAAACCACTTAGAGAGTGCTTGCACTTTAAGGCGGTATATAAGTCTCGCTAATAAATAAATAAAATGTCATTTTTGAGAATGTTCCCAGACATAATGTGATTTCAGGGAGAGAAATAATAACCTGTACAATTGTATGACTTCCTTCCTTCCTTCCTTCCTTCCTTCCTTCCTTCCTTCCTTCCTTCCTTCCTTCCTTCCCCAAGTATGGCTTTACATTGTTCAGTAGAATGAAAAATAATATCCTACTTTTAAACTAGGGCAAGCATAATTATACACATTAAACCATCTGCACATAATTCGAGAATTGTGTCTGTGTATTTTTTACACCCAAATTGTATTACTTTTCTTCTTGTTTACCATAACAAGTACATTTTCTGTCCCCACTGAAGCTTAGATTTGCATAAAAGCTATAAAAATTCCTTTTGTTCCTTTTGTTCAGTGTCCATAAGATTTTAATTACATAGTAAGTCTACTGTTGCAGTAAATACATATAAAGAACAGGAAGATACTACTTTTATGCACAATTCTTGTTTCACTATTGTTTGAATTAGTATATGTCTTTCTTTAATGTCCTGTTCTAATAAAAGGTTAGTTTCATAGCTCTTTTTTCCCTCCATTTTCATGAGATAGTTTTTCAGTGTCCATCTAATGGCAATTTATACAATGTCTCTCATCACAGAGTTGACGTAATAATACTTCTTATGGGCTGATGCATTGTTGTAACACACCATGGTACCTTATACATTATTTAATTTCATTATATTTTAATGATTATTCTAGTGAAAAGAAGGACCAGGATGGCATGATAGCAGTATTCCAATATATGAGAGGCTGCCAATTAAACAAGAAGAGAAGCAGCTTAGAACTAGGGAGAAATTTGCTGACAGTGAGAACAATTAACCAGTGGAACGTCTTCCCTTCAGAAGTTGTGGGTGTTCGATTACTGGAAGCTTTTAAGAAGGAATCATTTGTCTAGAATGGTATAGGGTTTCCTGCTTGTGTTTGGGTTAGACCAGATGTCCTCCCTTCTACCTCTGCTATACTGTTATTCTGATTAAGAATTTTTCAACACAGATTTAACATCAGCCAGTTTAAAAGAAAATATTTGAGACCATGCTCAGAGAGATTCCTTTAAAAAAAATTGACCTTTAAAGCAAAGTATCCTACTGTCATTAGATATGACCCATTCCCTCTAAGACACTTGGAGTAAATCTGCTCCTTATAGTATTTGCTCTGTGGAATATTGCATCCAGTTTTGGTCACTATAGTATTTAAAAAGGTGTTGAAATTCTAGAAAGAGTGCAGAGAAGAGCAACAGTGATGATTAGGGGACTAAAGGCTAAAAATGTGAAGAATGATTGCAGAAATTTGCTGTGTCTAGTTTAATTAGAAGAATGACTAGGGTTGACATACTAGCAGTGTTCCAATATTTGAGGGGCTGTCACAAAGAAGAGGGGATCAACCTATTTTCCAAAGCACCTGAAGAAGCAATGGATAGAAACTAATCAAGGAGAGAAGCAACCTTTAACCAAGGAGAAATTTTCTGACAGTTAGAACAATTAATTAGTGGAAACAACTTGCCTCCAGAAGTTGTGAGTGCTCTATCACTGGTGGCTTTTAAGGAACGATTGGACAACCTATTGTGGTAAATTGCATCCATCTTGTATATGAGGCCTACTTATTTATATGGAGGGCATTTGATTGAATTTCAGTTTGATGTGTGGCACTGTATGCATATTATGTACGTAACTTTCCAATCTGGTATATGAATAAAAGCATATTTCCTTCCTTCAGGATTACTGGCCTTTCCTTTCCCAGTGATTATTCAAGATCATATTGTGTGTCAGAAAGGATGAACCAGTTTTGTGGCCATATAATGTTGTGGCAGAAGTAAATCTGCCACAACATCGGTTCAGAATGCTGACAGCCTAGAAGATAAATTTATTGCTTTTAAAAATTCTTTGCTATGGGGAAGTAAATTTCATGTATTATAATGTAATGTCTCTTGATGTTCTTTGTATGTTTTGTTTTCTTCCCAGGCAAATGCAGAAGTATGCATTATAGATAATGCTGCTATGTTGTTCAGTTTTCAAATTGCCAAGTTGCCTTGTTGTTGCTGCTGCTGTTGTTATTGTTGTTGTAACCTTGCACACAATTTACTGAATAAAAAAATGTGCCTTATGAATGAATAAACAGTCAGAGAACTTGTATTTTTGCTATTTATATTATTTTGTTGAATGACATTATTGTAGTTTTCCTTCCTTCCCCCTTCCTCTCCCTTCCACTCCCTCTCTCTTCCTTTCTTTCTGGCTCTGTTTCGCAACTTTTGTGCAGGGACACTGAAAGCTCAGTTAACTTTTGATTTCCTTGCTAGTGATATGAGTAACAGTATATACTCTGTGTGTGTGTGTATACATACACACACTGTAGTAAACTTTCAGCTTGTATTATAATTTATCTATTTTATGGTTCTAAGATAAAAGTGAGGGAAGAGGGAAGGAGGAATAGAGGAAATTCAGCTGGCTTAGTTCTGGCTGGAATTATTATGTATCACAAATATTTCTAAACCAGAAGAAGAAAATAAAATTGGAATGTTTGTATGAAAGGTCTGAGCTTATAACAATTAACAATTAAGTTAAGCAAGCATATTCTTAGGGCACCATGGAAAGGGAGGGATCATGTAGGCGTTTTTTCCCCTCTATCATGTCCATAACTCTTTCAATGCCACCTGAAATTTTAATTTTCAGCCCTTCTTGAGTCTTAAAGACTTGTCAGTTAAGCAACAGAAGAGTGGTTATGTGCTTAGGGCACTAGTTGGCCTTAATCAAATCCTGGTTTAGAACAGTATTTTGTTCTGTGCATACTCCTATCTTGTGCATGTTTCACTTAGGGGATACCAATAAATGAGAATATGCCAAGGGTTGAACTTTTGGGTCTTTGGTGGTCTCTGACTTTGGTTGTTGTCTTGCCCAATTACTCAACTAGGTAACATCAACAGTCCTATAAGGGAACAGGGGTTGCACTCTATTGTTGTTGATTGTTTGTCTAAGTTGGTCCTTCCTTGTTAGAGATATTATTTATTTATTTATTTATTTTATTTTATTATATTTGTATACCACCCTTCTCCCGAAGGACTCAGGACGGTTCACAGCCTGGTTATGAAACACATAAACACATCAATAAATTACAATTACAAATGTTTAAAAATCGTTTAAAAGTAATTAAATCATTTTGGCTGTTAAAACCCCTATAAAACTAATCTGCCAATTTAAAACAATCTATTCAGGCTAGGCCTGCTTGCCGGAACAGCCAGGTCTTCAATTCCCGGCGGAATAATTTGAGGT
>JANHGD010008211.1:82773-94380 GCA_027560375.1 Imantodes cenchoa | reverse complement strand
AGTTAACAATCTTTCAGAAAAAAAAAAAGATTTACAGAATTTTCTAGCAAAGCCACTCCCCAAAGTCGTTTTTGTAACATAGGACTACGCCATTACTATACAAATTTCATGATGTGGTATGTAGGGAGATCTAGCAGCAAGCAAACACATTGATACACAAATTATTTAAAACATAATCTATAACATGTGCAATTTGTTAGGCAGGCATGAAGCACAAACTTGCTTGACATGTGTACTGGTATCATTTGAAGGGGTTCTTTTGACTCTTCTTCCTTGTCAACCACAGTACTATTTAGTATAATTATTCCAAAAACGTGGAAAGAAAAGACATGAGCAACAGCTACAGACTTTAACTTCTTAACATTTGACCATTAACATTCAACATTTAAGCATTTACATCCAAACTGATACATACCTAAACTTTTGGTATGTATCAGTTCACTCTGGAGAGTTTTTTGTTCCCAAACACTTGCATGGTTCTGGTTGTGGGAATCTCCTCTAAATTTCTATTTCTCCCCACTCTAAGAAGCATCTGAAAACTCTGATGTCATTTGATAGTGAATTCTTTTGATCTTTTAAGAATACCCTTCATCCTTTCAAAGAGGAAAGGGGGCACCTGAAAACATGAATAGTGTAACATCTATTTAGCCTAGGGACGTCCAACCTTGGCAACTTTAAGATCTTTAACATCTGTGGACTTCAACTGCCAGAATTCCCCAGGCAGCCATGCTGGCTGGGAAATTCTGGGAATTGAAGTCCACAGGTCCTTAAAGTTACCAAGGTTAGATACCTCTTGTTTAATGGACTGTTGCCCTTATTCCAGTTTGTTGATTTCTCCATCATTCACTATTTTACAGTGTGTCCTTTTTGAGACCAGCTTATTTGAAATGAGAAATCAGACTATAACCCAAATTTACCAATATATCAAGTTTTATTGTGGGGCTTGATTAGCAAATTCCCTCTTGCAAACATGCTTTTTTATGAGCTGCTTATGACATTTAATATGAATTTGCAAAGGAAGCTACAAAATACAGGTAGTCCTCAAGGTACGAGAGGGCATTTGTTTGTTTGTTTGTTTGCAAATTTTATTGGCCACCCATCTTAGTTTTGAGTGGCTTACAATCTTAAAAAAAATAAAAATTATACAAAACCTAAAAGACATGATAAAATACAGTAAAGATCCAATTGCTGAACCCAATTAAAAAAACATTCATGCAATCCATGAGTCCCCAAACCTGGCAACTTTTAAGACTTGTGGACTTTATACTCCATAGCTGGCTGGAGAATTCTGGGAGTTGAAGTCCACAAGTCTTAAAGTTGCCAAGTTTGAAGACCTCTGATGTAATCAATGTTCAAAGTTACTGTATTCTCCCCCCCCAAAAAAATTGGCTACACATGATCCCATGTCAAAGTTACAAGGGTTGCAGCAGCCCTGTGCTCTGATGCTCCCCAACATAAATGTAATAATAGTAATAGCAGCCCTGCAATAATTCATCTTGAATGACCCACCACAGCGGCCTTGCAGTACCCTTCCATCTCTCTCTCCTCCCATCCCAGCCTGCAGCGCTTGGGCTTACATGCCGCACTCTTGCCTTCTGAAGGTCTCCAGAGCTCACGTTGTGAAACTGATCACGTGACAGCGATCCAAATTGTGGCCAGGATCAAAATGGCAGCCGCCAGACAAACTGCTTCATTTTGCTACCTTAATCAGGACTGCGCAGCGCTGCGGAAGTTTCTGAACACTTTTAAGAAAGCTTCTACAACGTTCTGCGGACCTTCTTAAGGCAGCAGAACAAAGCAGTTTGTCTTTCGGCCACACAGTGGTGCCCCAAATATGGCTGCCATTTTGTCTTTTCTGGGTAGGGACAAAATGGCAGACAAAATCGCTTCATTTCGCTGCCTTAAGAGAGGTTGGCATCACAGAAACTTCTGAATGCTATAGAAAACGTCTGTGGCACGGTGTAGGCCTTGTTAAGGCAGCAAAAAGAAGCGATTTGTCCCCGGACCCTGCAGGGGGGTGACCCAAATGTGGCTGCCACTTTTGCGGGTGGGAGAAAATGACAACAGCTTTCACAACCGTGTCACATGGCCGTGCAAAAGGAGGTAGTCATTTCAGTCTTCTGGAAGGCCTCGTAGTTCTTCAAAAAGTAAGTGAGGAGAAAGGTATTTGGCCTGGGTTTTGGGGGGAGTGGGGCAGAAATCAGGCCTAAGAGGGCTCAGTTGGAAATGAGAAAAGGCCTGTTGGGACCCAAGGCATGGGAAGTGGAGCATGGGGCATCTTGGAGATGAGGGAGCCTTGTGAGGGCCATAGCAGGTAGGCCTTGGTCTGTGCTAGGCCTCCAAAGGCTTCCCCCATCCAGGAGGCACTCCGCTCCCCTTAAAGACCCACGCATTCATTTAATAATTCTTTGGGGAGAGCAGGGATGGGGGGGGGGTCATTAGATGGGATGTTTCACCTAACGACTGACAAGACATGCAACTGTAATGGGCAGGCTACATTACTGTCATATCTTGAGGACTACCTATAGCAAGGGTCTCCAATCTTGGCAACTTTAAGACTTGTGGACGTCAACTCCCAGAGTTTTGCTGGCTGAGGAATTCTGGGAGTTGAAATCCACAAGTCTTAAAGTTGCCAAGGTTGGAGACCCCTGACCTATAGTATTTCAACACTCTCTCTTGACATATAATTGGCACCTATTTTATTACTTCAAATAACTTCACCTTACAGTTGTAAAATTTCCATGATACAAAGCCTGTAGCTTTACATTAGTTAGGGCCTATTATTAATTAAATTCTATTTGCCAGATGGAGTGTCTCTGAGATTAATGTTTAACTGTGGGGGTTAGGATTGTGTAAAACATTTCTAATTCAAAATATTTTAAGCTAAAAAAATTTGCTTTGTCAGGATGTTTCATGCTTGAAACAGGGTCATTTCCAGCTCTGAACATTATTGGTAAGGTCATAATAATCTGTTTCTGTCTCTAAACATTTCACATTCAAAATGTTTTCCGTTACCTTTTGGAATGAGTATTTGCTATGAGTAAGTTATTTGAAAACTCTCAAGTTCACCCTTGTTTTAAAAGCAAATGTGGGATTCTGGAAGAAATATGTGACTTTTAATCATGCATAGGCAAATAGAAGGCAAATATATACCCGATAATTAAAATTACATTATCTATTTGCACCAAGGGACACGACCAAGACAAAGTAAGGAGGGAACTATTTTAAAAAAATAAAGAGTTCCTGATTTCCTGCAGGACTCCAAGAAATAAACATGCTTTGTATGCAAACAAAATGATTGCCATTTTTCTCTATATATAAAAGTGTTATTAAGCTTATTCACCACTGGGACCAAGAAGACAACCTCTTAATACTGTACAGTCAGTAAGATATTTCAACATATTTTACCAAAAGATAGAATGATATGCCTAACCACTTAGCTTTGTTTCATTAATAAGAAAACCTTATCACTATAATATGATGGTCTACCCATCTATCAGTTATAAAAACAGCTTGGTAATGGAAGGAAAAAAAATAATATGAAAAGAAAAATGGAAAACAAGTTAAACATCTATAGCCTTATTATACCTAAGCAGAAACATGATTTTTTTTCAGAAATGCACAACAGCAGCAAAAAGAAGGAATGTTTATTCAGTACATCTTACATCAGCATCTTTCATGTTTGGTTTCTGGAATGTTCTACAACTAAGCTATTCAAGTACTAGAGATTCATAAAAATCCATTCACTTTTCATCCACTGTATGTTTTATTCTGCATTGTTTCTTTCCTTCACTTAAGCAATTCACCGACTAAAAACTAAGAGAATCTATTCACCGAAGACTGACACAAATATAACTTGCAGAGGTCTGCATGTCTAAATGAACCTGTTACCCATTCTGGAGGCCTGATCAGAACTGTTACCTAGACAAAAGGTTGTGTGAAGTCATACCAGATTACAGTTAGAATGTTTAGCCCTGTGTACAACTGGAGTGTTGAACAAGACATTCATGCAGTTACTGGTTTTCTTTCTCAAATTAGGCCAACATTCCTCAACCTGGTGGTGCCTATCAATGCTAGCTTTGAATTCTTGGGAGTTTTATCCCTAACACCAGGTTGGGGAAGTTAATGTTTCTAAATAGCTACTGCACACCAATAGAACCCAAATATTTATCTTTTCCATGTTCTACTTCATTTAGCAATAATTTTCAGTCACTGCCAATTTGAAAGGATTGTCATCTCTCCGCTGCCAACCCTGAAAAAAAGAGTGGGATGAAGCCCAAATTCATATCCTTGACAGCCAAATTCAGTTTGTTTTTCACAGAAGCAGCAGAATTCTCTTTTCCATTGTACTTAAATATACATAAATACTTAAAACAGAGGTGCCCAACCGTGACAATTTCAAAACTTGTGGACTTCAACTCCCANNNGAGCTGGCTGGGGAATTCTGGGAGTTGAACTCCACAATTCGTGAAGTTGCCAAGATTGAACACCCCTGACAAAAAACCTAGATGCTCATACATTTACCAAAATTGACTCACAATGCTCTCGTTGAAATACACAAGCGCACACACACTATTGCTGTTCAAATGTTGCTCCTGCTTGAAAAATGAGGGGGAGATATATTTCATTAAGGAGTCTACTTTAACTAGACAGAAAAGAAAATGCAATGGCAACTAAGTGGTAATGAAGCCAGCACAAAACACAAACCAAAGAATGCAAACCATTTCATTCACATTTGTTTGAACTGGAAGCCCACTCACATTGAGCAAATCAAAAAAGAGTAGCAATTTTTAAAAAGTGTATACCAACTCTGTGAAGAGGGCATAAGACGATATACTTAGGAAAGGTTATAATGTGACAAAAAGCATTTGCCCTGCTACATGAAGTAAAGATATCAAAAACTATTCCAAACAGATTTGTTTCTTTAGAATTCATTTTATCCATGAAATGGAATACACTGCGCTTGTTTCTGCTTCTAAGTTCATCGCATTTCTTAACCTTATCATCAAATCACCCAGCATGAATACCTTCATCTCTTCATTTACATATTGCTAGTGACTAGTACAGATGGAGAATTATCTCTATTTTAGGTCTTTCCTGAAGTTTGTTGATTCCACAGTCCAATGAAATAAAGATTGCAAGAGGTTGGAAAATAATGAAAGTTGTTGTTATTCGACAGAGGACGTAATAGAACAGAGACTGAATTTCCTGTGGAAGAGTGATGATTATTTTTTTTGCCAGAAAACGAAGCATATGAGAAGTAGATAAGTAGTTGCCGCTTCGTGGGATTTCTTTCCAAAGAAACATTAGGTCTCTTGGTCACTTCTTGAATGGCAAAAGGAAATTGCCTCATCGAGGGTCTGGTGCAACACATACAACAAAAAGATGCATCTACTTAGGTTCCATTGACACAGACCACTTGTCACACTCACACACACACAAGAAACGGAAGAAATATCCTCCAGTTTACTCGTCAAGGATACAGTAGAGATTCATGGCTCAGTACATTTTAGACTGGCTGTTTTAATAACATTCATCACAACTAGTGGCTGGAGCTGCTCGTTCTGGAATAAACAAAGGTGTGAAGCTGTTCTAATCAGTTGAGAACTTAAAACTTCTCTGTTCCCCATTTTCACATAAGTTTGAGTCCATGTGGGCCACATGGAGCCTTCTGAGAACTGTGGTTACCCACAAGGTCTTGCGTAGCTTACGTTAAAGAGTTTTACCAGCTGGCTCGGACAGCTTCAATATCACTAACCAAGTTTTGAGCCAAGCATATGCCAAATATCTGGAAGAAAAGAAATGCACACATTAAGCTGGAACTGACTTTCAAATGCAGAAATTTGAGTTAGCCAGACTGTCCCCACAAAATTTAACACAATGGCTACCATTTATACATTAAAGTTGAAATGGTTTTCCTTTGTTAAGCATGTTTCACTCAGGTTTTCTGGGACACATGACACACCTGGCCACAAATTAACAGTAGTGGCTGGGTATACACAACACACTGGCCTCAAATACTGTATGGCTGTCCAGTTTGCAGTTGAGTGTACTGTGCAAATACAATCACATTTACTATGAAATATTAAGTATTCCAGCATGCAATAATTGAAAGGAGGGAAAAACAGTCTTTAATATGTGAGAGGAATATAGACTATATCAGAATTTAGGAGCTGAGGTGGCTCAGTGGTTAGAGTGCAGTACTGCAGGCCGCTGAAATTGACTGCTAGTTCAGCAGTTCAGATGATCAAATCTCACCAGGCTCAAGGTTGACTCAGCCTTCCATCCTTCCGAGGTGGTAAAATGAGGACCCAGATTGTTGGGGGCAATATGCTGATTCTGTAAACCGCTTAGAGAGGGCTGTAAAGCACTATAGGAAGCGGTATATAAGTCTAAGTGCTATTGCTATTTCCCTGGGAACAGCAGCTCTGAAAATGCGGGTGTAGTGATATTTTTAAGTTTTTAAAAGCAAATGTTATAGTTAAGTTTTAAGAAAAGAGATTCAATTTCAACAGCACAGGGTTTAAACAACATTCCAAGTACCTGGAGCAAAAGATTTTCCTACTGTTCTGAATAAAAATAGGATACCAAAGTTAAAAGGACACCCAACTGGTCTTTCAGCTTGCTTGGGAAGTCTATTAGAGAAACAGCCCCACTCTGTTTGGGCGATCAAAAAGCAAGCAGTATCAGTTCCATCATAATTTGCAGCAAAATATTTATAATTTATTCTACATTATCCAAGTTCAAGACTGAAATCAATGAGACCCAAAAGCACTTTCTTTTTTTCCAAAATGAATAAATCAATTACTCTATACACAAAGATTCAATTTTCATTTCACTCTACGGGATCTTTCTTGAGGACGGATTACACTCTGCGGTTTTTCAAAAGAACAGGTCACCTGTAATAATGCAATTCCAATGAATATGCCGGCCACTATGGTTAAGTTATCCTGCAGCCATTTTTCAAACTGTGGGACGCAACCTTTTGTGTAAATAACAATCTGTTGATCAACTTCCTGCAAGAACAATAATAAAAAACATTGAACATTTTTCTAGCACTTCTTTCCCATTTCCTCTCCAAAAAGAATTTTTGAAAACTTACTGGTTTTTGTCGGGCATCATAACCACACTGAGTATTAATGACATCTTCCTAAAAAATAAAGATACAGAAACAATTTCCAATAAATGTCTCCTTTTACTCAACAAAAAGTCTATCTCCAACACATGACCTTGCCTAGTTACTCCTAATTGGAACTAGAAACTCTTGTCGCTTAGCATCACCTTTGTAAAGCATGATGTCATACAACCATGCCAACTTACAATGGCAGTTGCAACAATCCCAGTTACCATCGGTACGTAAATCCCACACAGTCTCAGAAGTTCAAAAGTATGGATAAAAATATGTTTCTTGCCACATTTCAAAATAGGTTTCTTTTATGGCTTAAATATGAAAACTAAGCATTCAAAATTAACATTTTTAACAGATCTCATGATAAAAGTCACATACATTCTTCTCCATTTCAGAAGAGTGGACCTTTTTTGTCTGTCACAACACTGCAAAAAAAAACCCTTTGTGATACCTTAAAAGCTAATATATTTATGGTGGCATTAGCCTATTGTAAGAACAATCCCATTGTGACTGATGGTCCTTTCAGGATGGAACAATAGCCTTGCAGGGCTTCTGTTCTGACTTACAGCAGGATCTTTAGTGCAGCAAGAGAAAGGTACTCCACACCGTTCTCGACTAGCATTGGAGTCTGTGCAGTTGAAGTAAATGTTGAGGTTCCAGTCATCTGCCCCAAAGGCCCCACAGCACTGCCACTAGGAGGGGGGAAAAGACATAGGCATCACAATTCTGGCAACATGGGCCAGGCATGGCTATTCTTCTAAGCCAGTGGTCCCCAACCCCGGGGCCGCAGACCGGTACCGGTCCATGGATCAATTGGTACCGGGCCGCACAAGAAATAATTAAATCATTTTAAAAACCCAAAATCTCGCGAGGGGATGCTCGTGCATGCAAGATTTTGGGGGGTTTTGCTTCCGCGCATGTGCAGAAGCAAAAAATCGCCAAAATCTCATGCGGGTGAGTGTTCCCTCACGAGATTTTGCTTCTGCGCATGCGCAGAAAGCAAAAGCTCGCGCGGGGACATGCCTGCGGTAAGGTGCTGCGCGTGGAACCCACCCCACCGGTCCGCAGTGATAGAAAGGTTGGGGACCACTGTTCTAAGCTACCATTCCAAATCACTCTTTGAATTTATTTTGTATTTGAAATGCATGAAAAGGTTTTCAAGTCTTTACTGTAGTGCATGACTAGTACCCCTATAACTACGAACGGCAACAAGCTGCCAAGACATTTCCTACAATGTTCCAAACAGATAGGATTTCCCCCCCCTTAATCAGTGCTTTTGCTTAACCAAGTCTTTTGGAAAGTAGAGAAAATCTACCACCCTTTCTGGCAAAACATCACACATTACCAAGGTGCAATGTAGAGAGAATAATTAAAATGTGGAGTCAAGTTATTTAATGCAACTTGTATGTGGCGCCGATTTTGTGGGCCCGAGGCTTGAAATAAGATTTCAGATAGGACCACCTTTGCTGTGCATATTAGAAAAGCTTGTTCAAACTTTTCTGGAAATCCGTTCATACTCCCGCACCATTCAATGGCACATCTTGTTCAAGCTTATTCCGGAAGAAAAAGATTAACTCAGTCACAGCAGCAAAACAGCTATATCAGTTCACTTATCCAAAACAGATGGTTTATTACTGTATGTTGGACGATTTAGCTTATTTTCCAGAGAGCTTCAGTAACAGGCTTATTATGCCTTCTAACTCTAGCTGAACACAAAAGCTATGGCCACATGATTATTCAAAATGTTGCCCATTTCCTCCAATTGTAAGAAAAACCATGTGAATCCATTTGCTATTAAATTTGCAAAACATTTCTCAATAAATACTGCTGATTTTTAGATTAATTGCAGTTCAATGAGAAACATGCCTATAATCAGCCTGAAAATGTTTTCAGAAAACCTTTCAGAAATAAACAGATAAGAAATGAAACACAAACAGTACAACAGAGAAAACTTGTTAAGTCAAGCTGTGCTTGACTTGTAGTAGTGGCTTCATAAAGAATTCTTTATTGGCCAAGTGTGATTGGACACACAAGGAATTTGTCTTTGGTGCATATGCTCTCAGTGTACATAAAAGGAAAAAAAGAAAAAAAAACATTCATCAAGAATAAAATCACAATTGTGCTATGTCAAAACAAAACAATTTATATTATTATATAGTGTAATCTACCTGTTGGTTATTTTCTTTATGGACTTGTATCACCTTTGAAAATTATATTGAAATATACTATTTTGCCACAGGTGCCCTGGATTACATGGCCTTACAGTTTAAAATATGGGAGGCTTGGAGAGGTTGCACCTTCTTCTCCCATTGAGAGACATTAAGACGGAAAGGTATTTTTTTGATACTCCTAGTAAAGATCATGGCCTCTGAAATGCCAAACTTGCTCATTCTTAAGCGATCAAAGTTATTATTGCCAGACAAACCTTGCTAAAATGGAATATTAAGAGATAAGGAAACCACAAAGCAGATCTTTTCTGGATAATTCTGCAGAAATATATTGTTCACAGTTTGTCACAATGCCCTGATCAAGAGCCAAATGGGTATTGACTTACTCTTGACTTCATCACCATGTGGAAAATAAAAGCTTTGTTTCGCAGCATATTAAATAAACTTCACATAGTGAAAGGCTTTAGAGATTATTCATTGCCCAGCACAGCACGTTTCCTGTCTGTAAAGCAGACAGGAGTCGAGATGTTCACTTTGTTCCTGCTATTAGATGTTACATTCAGCTGAATAATTTAATCTTAAACAATTTCAAAGTCAATGAGTTCAGAATGTCTGAGGTGCCCTCGACTCTTCAGAAACATTTGCTCTTTTCAGTGCAAGAAGCAATTTAGAACAGCCCATCACTAGGGTTACTGTCCTACATCATAGAGGTACATTGCTTCAGTTTTCTGTTGTGTTCTGGGTGAAGAATGGAGGCCAGGCCAGAGTGATTTCTAACAGATCTTTATTTAATACTGCCTGTGAGGCAACTCTGCTCCTTGGCTGACACCGCTCCTTTTATATGAAACTGATCAGCCAAATAACCAATCAGGAGAGAGTATTTTCCTGCTCCAATAGAGGACCAGAATGAGAACTTCAACTGACAACTATACACTATATACAATACATAACTTCCTCCCCACCAAGATGGAGCATTATGATGATTAAAATGACAATTTAACATATGTAGTCTTTTAGGTAGGCAGGGTGGCAATGTGTCTGTCCCAACCTATGAGGTTCCATCTCAAGTTCAGTAGCTCCAGAGCCTTGACTAGGTGAAGTGGCTAACGCTGCTTCAGGTGCAGCTTATGGCAGTAGCAAGGGCTCAGTCACTGGTGCTTCTAACACAAAGGGAACTGAATCAGCAGAAATCTGTGCCTCACCACAGTCCCTTATCGGTACCATTGTTGTTGTTGGCTGAATTGGTGTGTCCTTAGCCTGGGTTTTCTCTGGCAGAGTCCATTCTGGCTGGTGGGAGACAGAAGTTCTGAGGCAGCCACACAGTTGGTCGATGTGGCATTGCCACAATCTTCGAGGACCACCCCGTAGGAACGTAGGAACGTGGCCCAGTAACATCCACCACCCAGGCAGTAATCCAGGAAGGACCCGAGCATCAGAGATGGAACTCAAATAATTTACCTACTGGTTTGCCCAGCACCAAAAATGTAAGTGTGCACACATGCTTGCTTCGATCGCATGCACCACTTCCATGCATGTGCGCAGTCTTCCACGCATGCACTTTGTTCGCTTGCACAGTTTGCGCACATGCACGTGGCTTGAAAATGTGGCTAAATAGGACAGCATAGCGCAGGGGCAGGTGGAAGGGCCCGGGCCCCACCCGCAAGTTGCTACTACCTGAACCAGTCTGAATACCACCTCTGCCTGGCATAGTTATGAGTGTAGGCAAGTCGCCCAATGAGAATGACCGGACCTGGCTGGTCGAGTCTGCAGAGACATCCGAAGATTAGTCTGGGTGCACCACCACAGGTGGTGACCCATTAGGAGTTTGGCCAAAATCCTGTTAGTGGTGGAATTCGGTGTAACGTTGGACCAGGAGGTACTCGGCTATCCGTGTTTGCCAGTGCCCCAGGCCCATCCTTGCCAGTGCTTCCTTTGCTGATCAGACCATCCGCTCAGTCTGCCCTTTGCTAGCAGAATAGAATGGTGTAATTAGGGCATGAGGAATGACCTGACCCGCCAAGAACAGCTTGAACTGGCTTGATGTGAGCTGTGGCCAAACGAGGATGTCTGGTAGTGGGTCACAAACAGCCTTTTAAGGGCCTTGATCATGGCATCTGAGGTGATAGATATCATGAGTACCACCTCAAGCCATTTTGAGTAAGCATCCACATCCACCATAAAATATTGTCCATGAAAAGGCCCACCTTGACCAAGGTGTCTTGGGTGCTTCCCATTCATGTGCTGGAGTGAATGTGGGGGCTGGCCTTTACTCTTGGCAAGGCTAACAAGATGTGACCCAATCAGCAATGG
>JANHGD010008211.1:25684-44978 GCA_027560375.1 Imantodes cenchoa | reverse complement strand
CACCAGCAGATGACATGGCTCCCCAAATCAACACAGACTGTGGAAACTTTTGCATCTCATTTGGAAACCAAAGACCCGGAGTATGGAGGAAGAATGGAGAGGCACACACTGCAAGATGCTTGAAGTCCAGTGTTAAGTTTCCTCAAAAGTCACATCCCAGAAGAACAGAAAATAATTAACACAAGAGCTTGCACACACCCCGTTTGATAGTAAAATGGGGTGTGTTGCATTTTAACATTATTAAGAAGTTGGAGAAGTCACCTTGCTTCCAGCAAATTTCTTTCCAAACTGCTGGGTAATTTGCTACCTTCTAATGTAGAGTCATAAAACCTGAAATTTCATGATTGTGCAAAGCCTCTGGAATAGTTTGGAACAACTCTCACAATGTTTCCTCTGTTTAGAGGCATACAGGAGGGTATAACTAAAATAAGGATGGCGACTACAACTATGCAATTGAAGAAGCCTGGTCCTATTTTTTTACCTGCATGGCAAACTTTTTTTTTTTAGTTTTTAAACATTTTAACTTTTTTGACCTCTACTTGCACTGTTTTGAAAACTTTCAGTGTGACAGACAAGGAAGAAGCCACACAGGCAACATTAAAAATTTACATATAAACGTCATTATGCATCTATGATTAAAAGCAACACAAAATCCACTCTTTGCTTTGGATTTAGTCAAGACTAAGGCTTTCTCTCTAATGACTGGTGGCTTTGTGACAAATATCAGCAAGAGCATAATTTTGCTTTTAAATTATACAGCTAAAATTTCTGGGAACAGCACTGTCATCCAAAAAAAGCAGGTGAACATAATATATTATCTCAGTGATTAGAGAGAGACGGAAGGAGTGGTTGGAGAGCTCAGCTTCTGAACAGCCAGCATTTTCTACAACCTCCTGAGAAACTGGTCTGCCAAGTCAAATGTCTCAAGAAGAAGAAAAAAATGGCACACAGGCTACTAATCACAGATCACCACCTAATTATAGATGTTGATTCCATCTTTCAGGCTAGCTAGGCGTCAAGGAAGGAAAAAAATAACTCAGAAACCCTCTGTACATCACCCGGGGTATGAAAGGTGTAGAATTATCTAGGTTATATCAAGGGTGGCTCATGTTCCTGGC
Source organism: Imantodes cenchoa (assembly GCA_027560375.1). NCBI lineage: Eukaryota > Metazoa > Chordata > Lepidosauria > Squamata > Dipsadidae > Imantodes > Imantodes cenchoa. The sequence continues at coordinate 43,860 of JANHGD010008211.1, read as the reverse complement.
ATTCACTTCCAGGCTAAGAGGAAGGAAACGCTGGATAGTCTGTTTCAGTAGTTACTGTATTTTTTGGAGTATAAGACGCACCAGAGTATAAGATGCACTTTAGTTTTTGGGGAGGAAAATAGCGGAAAAAATTGCCTACTAGGTATTCATCTGGCTAGTGTCCTTATTCTGGTCAGGTTCAGCACATTATTTTATCCCCTGGTTAGGGCTGGAAAAAACCTTATTCAGAGCGAGTAGCAATGAAAAAAAGCCTGCAAAGACTTAGGGCTGGAAAAAACTACTTCGGAGAGAGTAACATGAAAAAGCCTGCAAGCTGTTAAGAGCTGGGAAGATCGTTAGCACCTCATTAGGGCTGGGGGAAAAAAAGCTTCGAAAAAGCTACATTCAGACTATAAGATGAACCCAAATTTTCAGCCTCTTTTAAGGAGGAAAAAGATGCGTCTTATACTCCGAAAAATATGGTGATTAATAATTTCATAAGTCTGACAAATTTTTCATTTCTGAATTGGCTTTCGTTAGGTGCCCTTTCTATGATAGCAGCATGATGCAGTCCTAAACACACAGTCACATTAGTCCTCATAATACAACACTAGTTTATGTTTGCTGATTCCCCATGTATGGGCATGAGGTAATGAACATCAGAGAGACACATGATTTTCTGAAGCAGAAGGAAATGATCAACACTACCTTTGATTACTTGGCCTTCTGTGTAAAATACTAATTCTGGGAGTTGAAGTCCACACATCTTCAAACTGCCAAAGTTGAGAAACACTGTAATAGGCCTCAGTATAGAATTTCAGTAAATCAATACGCCTTTTGTTTTTTCTTGCAGAAGCCCAGTTCCACAACACCCATTCTTAAAAGCAGAAGAGCTGTTTTGCAAAGCAACCTCAGAGCCTGGAGCAGCAACCCCAGAGGCCTTGTGTCTGACGAACACTGGAAAAAAGTAAGCATCCGTAAAGCAAATTTCCTTCTAGTATCTCTCCATGTTCGTACAAGAACAGGATATATTGTATGACATGATGCATTAATAGCAGGGTTGCTTTTCCTAGCCTTTGGCCATCAGGTAGTCACAGCTGGCAAGAGTAGTTAAGCAGCAGAGGCCGTCCGGAGCTGCTGAGTCAAGAGTTTCGTATTCCTTTGACGTCTTCTCCCACGCCTGTATTTTCACAGGGCATACTGTTTTTCTGTCACTTTTCAAGTGCTAGGATTTATATCCAGCAAGGAGGTTTAGTATAATCCGATTGATGACACTAATCACCCTGCCCTGTCTTCCCAGAATAAAAGCAGGAATTTGTAATTGCACTGCAAGTGACTTCGAACACCGTCATTCAGTGTATAAGCATTGCCTTCTAAAACTTAAGCATTCAGGCACCACTGCCTTGCTACCTACAGGACCTACAAGTCCTGTGACACCTACTCACAATTTGCAATGCAATCTTTTGAAGCTCTTCCTACTCTATTGAATAAGGTTCGCCCCTGCCTCCTCCCACAAGGCAGCCAAAATATTTTTAGGATGGTACCTTGCTGTTCCTTGCTCTGCTTTTTTTATTTAGAAGTCCAAGTCACTGAATTCAGTAAAGTTGGCTTTCAAAAGCTGTCCTCATTCTGCAGTCGTTTAAAAGACGATTTCCTTGAAAATGGATCTCCTCCTGTCCCCCAGGCTCTAGGAAATATCCAGATGGGTTCACCCGAAGTGTATTGTATATTTTGGTTATGGTTTATGTTTGTTCCTTGTTACGTTTATTCTTTTCCGTTTGGTTTTAGTTAAGAGGCTTTCAGTTGCACTCTGCACATAGTTAATACGCAGCTGGGTGGCCTTATAAATTTAAATACATTATAAATAAGTATGACTGCAAAGAGATTCAGCACGCATCTAAACAGCTTCAATATTTGCTGGTAGACATTTCATTACCCAATTAGGTAACATTATCAGGTGTTAATAAGCATGCAGTTTGCTTTGGGTAGTTTACGAGTGAATATAGGGCGTTGCCCAACTAGGATGTTATCTAGTGCAGGGGTCTCTAACCTTGGCAACTTTAAGCTTGGAGGAGGTCAACTCCCAGAATTCGCCAGCCAACTTTGCTTCAACTCCCAATTCTGGAAGTTGGAGACCCTGACCTAGTGAACATATCTAATGCTTCCCAGTGAAGAAGGAAAATCTATATGGCTATAGAAATATTTGGTAAATTTTCAATACTGCCCTACTCACATTTGTAACATATGATAGCATGCTTTAAACAGCCATAAAACTAACTCAACTGCAACTCAGCATTTACAACTTATAAATAAATGTTTGCTATTCCAAAGATTTTAACAAGCAAAAAGAATAAAGCTTTGATGGCTTTAAAATTTCCATAGCATTTCATGCTGATTAAATTATAATTCATTTTAACCATGGTTTAGGCTACAATTAACTAACCTTATATCACAGGGAACCATAAAATTGCTTAGCAATGCTGTGTGAATTCAAGTGAGGGAGTTAATTTAGGCTACAATGTGGTGCAAAACCCCAGAAGCTACTCAACCACAGTGGTTAACATGGATAAACGTATCATACAAATTCGGCCACTAAATCACTTTCGCTTACAAATCACAATAGATTTACTCAGCCCCATGAAGCCAAATTCAAGCAAAACTCAGCATTTGATCATATTGTCAAAAGCTGTATTTTTAAACGTAGTTGTTTTTTTTTAATGACATTGACATGTAAGATTTTTTTTTTTACTGGAATTTGATCAAATAGCACATACACACACACAGAGCATTCTGCAAATGGACTACAGCATCTGAATGAATGAAAGTTTTTCCTTCCAAAGGAGAGGAAAAGAAGTAGCCCAGCAAGATAGCTAGCACAATGTAAAAAAGACTTTTAAAAAGTTTTACATGCTGGTTTTTAATAGAAAAAGAAATCTCAAGAGATTTTACTTAAGGAAAACGGGCTTAGGAAATAAAAAACATTGACGCATTCTGATAATAGTATAAAACATTCTAATTTAGATAATAATAGAGCAATAGACATTACTGATAGCAATTGAATAGTAATATTATAATACTATGATAGTAATGGTGAAGAGAAATAGAATATTGGAAGCACTCCCTTATCATTTACAAAATTAAACAGCTCTCCAACCTCCAGGGGAAATATAAAGATACCAACTGTCCATGTCAAGTGTTTTTGTGGCTTTCTTGAGTGGGGTTCTATCTAATTAGGTAGTTTATAAAAAAAGAACGCATCACAGTTGGCCAGTCAATGGCGAGGTATGGATTTTGAAAATAATTTGCACATAAACTACCTGTAAAATCTCATTCTACATTTTTATGCATGCATGAGAATATATAAACACTGTATATTCATCACAACCACTGAAGGCTTGGCCAAGCATTCATTTTTGGACTAGCAAAAATAGGCAATAAGCTAAACTTCCTGCTATCAACTTCCATGAACCAATGTTTCCTGGATTCACATGTTACAAGAAGTCCCCTGCTTCTCTTGCAGAAGAAATACTGGTAAAACCTAAGTGCCACGTGCACTGACAGCATATCATTGCTGTTACCCAGGGGTGTCAAACTCATGGCCTGCGGGCCAAATGCATCACGCGCTGGCTATGCCCACCCCCAGTTCAGCGAAAAGAAAAAAAAAGTCACAATACGTCACGTGACAATGCGGGTTTGACAACTCTGCTGTTACCAAACAGTAATCACTTTGGCCAGAAAAGAGAGGGAAATAAAACTAAAAACACATTCAAAGTTTTTAACTGTTCACCCAGAGAAAACAAGTATTGCCAGTTTTTCTAACTCTTATTACCCAGAGCTAAGGACATCACAGATTAGGAGCCAAAATAGGACCATGAGTGATGCCTCTTGCTGAAAAGTTAGGTCAACAAGCAGCCATGCTGGTGTGGGGAGAGGATCACTTCTCTCAGCCCCAATTGGCTTTTTAGTCACAGAAGAAAGCTTTTTCTGTTGTAAGGTATTTAGAACTAGAAAACGGTGTAAGCAATTTAGCTGACCACCATCTGCTCACACCAAATGTTCACTCCATTTGCAACCGAGTCACTTTTAACAATAACTTTAAATGAAAAACAACCACCTACCATTTGTAAAAGTTGCACATTTTGGTGCAACATCTGAGAGCAATCTCACATTTAGCAACACTTCCAGCAGTGAAAATAAGTTTAAAGTGAACTCTCCCGCTGTTAATTATTTAACGAGATCAAATATCTCACATTTTGAGTTTTGTTTCCAGTGTTGTAAGCAGTTTGTGGTTTCCTGTGTGAGGAGGAGATGAAAGGGAGAGGAGGGTTTTTTCACCAGACATAATCCTTGCATTGTTTTCTGTGTTGAGCTATTCTGACATCAGAAATCGCTCTCCCCAAGTTAAGCCTGTGTTAAATTCATCTGAGAACTCCCTTGGCAGTACTTGGGACCTGAAATGACTCTCCTGGGGCAAAGTTATCCTTAATTGTGTAATTAAGAATCCTGGGATTTATGCTTCCAAGGTCGATTTATAAAATCCCTTCCACGGTCTTTGTTTTTTTCTTTTTGGATGATAAGTGTTGCACCATTTCAGAAAATGTAAAGTATAAACTTTTATGTTTACAGTATTAAAAATAGACAATGTCTTATACATAACTGGATAGGAGAAAAAAACCAAGTATTATTTTAGTAATTTCATATCCATTATTCACTTGAATGGTGTGATTATTATGACAGCCAATTATCACCAACATTTAAGTATTGTAGCCATTTTTGGCAACAGAACATTAGTAAATATAAATACATATATACTTTTAGAATGTACATCTAAATTAAATTTAGATGATATCCTTCACTACCAGGTATTCTAGTAGATTACTAAAGTTAAACAGAGTGCTATTCCGCTTGCTAAGCCAGAATTGGGAAAGACACAGCCCATAAGTCATGCTGCTAACTTGAGACTCAAATGGTGACAAATCAGCATTTTTAAGACTGCACCTTGCATCGCAATTTTTTGCAGTACAATTTTTGAATGCTTTCACAGCAAAAAATAAAGATGAGAATGTGAGCAGGAAGATTTTGGTAAGTAACACACTATTTTCATTTTAAAAAATTGCTTAGACCTCTCAAAGTCACCGCATTGAAGCTTGTTGCTTGGAGAATTTTTAAATGTGAAAGTGGAATTTTCTCTTAGGGGAATCAAGAAAATCAGGATGAAAAATGTGGTTGTATCATTTGGACCCTCCAGCTGTTAAGTGGAAAACTCCCCATCTCCAACATAGCAAAGGGTTAATTAGGATGTACATATAACACAGTATCCCTAATCACATCCATCCTGTGAATCAGAAGTATACTTGTATGTATGCCAAATCTGGAGAAAAATGGAATTTGAAACCAAAGATTCTTGCAATAAAAACTGGGTCTACAGTAACTTACTTTGAATAAGCGAATAAAATCCACAAAGCTCTGCATTTTTGAATGCCTCAAGGATAGCAATACAGTAAGCAATTGAAATAGGCTGCATTAATAAAAGCATACAATGTTAGAAACACCCTTATTCAAGCATATGTAGTATTTTATCCAATCATTAACTTTAAAAAACAGTATAAGGCACAGATTTCTTTCTTTTTAATTTGCTCTGATTCCCGGTCTTTCGTAAGTGTGTTGTCACTATCTCTTTCCTAGACTTAAGAGAAAGTGACTAGTCCAAGATCATCCAACAGGCTTTGAGACTAAGGTAGAAGTAGAACTCAAGCCTGTTTCTAGCCTGATACCTTAACCACGACACCAAACAGGCTTTTATACCATACAACAAATACTTTAATGATGGAAAATACTAAAATATAGCTTAACACTTCAGTAAAAAGATAGTAGACATAATTATTCAGAATATTTGGATAAAAATAGGGATGAGGGAGCTAATATGATAATAAAATATAAGACAGGTGAGGGCAGAATACAAGAATCAAAAACCTTCAGCTACTTTGCAACTGATTCTATAAGTTTTCACTACCTGGACACTTACTCAGTCACCTTTCATGGTGCACTGCAATAAATAATGGGACATCCAGAGGTCAGCTCTCAGCATCCCATCGTTACAGCCACCAAATACCAACTGAGCAAACTATGTTAGACATAGTGTTAAAAGGACCGCTTTTAATTTAGCCCACACTTTTTGCCTCTTAAAACGCCTGCACTTGCTATTTTTACTGCTTAAGGCAAACATCCTCAAATGAGCAATTTAAATTAGGAAAGGATTGCTGAGGGATAATTGATGAAGGGAGAATTCAGCCTTTTCCAGATCGCAGTCATCACCCTCTATTTATCCAGAGTTAGGGTTTGTTTAATGCAAATATTTAAACCATTTCTTCCAAAAGTCATCAGATTATATTTTCAAGAAGAGACTACAATATGCAGCCATGATTTCTCTATCGGGCAATCCAAGTTTTATATACCAATGTTTCTCATATCATGGATACTGCCCTGATAGATGTATCTGGGTTCTCACTGGTCAATCATTTCCTTTTCTCAAATAGAATTAGACATTAGTACAAACCACATTTGCTTTAATACAAGAGCTGTTTTGTTTATTATAAGGGGAAGTATTAACTGCAAGGATACAGCATAAGTTTTTACACAAAATGCTATTTGGGTTAGTGCTAGATAAACTGCAAGAACCGAAAGATAAAAATCAGGATAACTAGGGAAAATTTCTAAGACATTTATAGCAAAGGAAGCAAATATTCCAAGGTAATATACTGTAGCTAAAATCAGGGAGACAGCGAAACTGCCTTGATGGATAATATTCAGGCCAAAACATTTAGCTATAGGACAGCTAAAAATCTTTTGAGACTTCCTCATCTCCCTCTCAGTATAGGAAATATGACATCATCCAACCATTACACTTTGCACTGAAATTGAAATTTTGGAATATATCCTTTAAATAAATTTTAATCTGCCACTCTCTCAACACCTGCATTAAGTGCCAGAATAACATTTTGCTACATTTCTCAAAATAAATGTGTAATTGACTAATTTATACCCCCTCCCCCCAAACTTAGCAAGACCCAGAAGGTTTTATAGTTGCTGTTATTCATTTGCTGCTCCAGGCACACTTTCAGATATCCATTTGGTTTCTAGAGATGCTAGCCTGGCAGTAAACAATACATGGAGTATATTAATTCTAATTATAACCACAGCAAAGAATTGCATATGGATATAATACTATATAATTCAAATCCAGGATTTGAATTCACTGTAATTTAAGACTTATCCTTTTCTAGAATATACACTACAACAGAGGCCACAACAGAGACTATCTTGTCAAAAGTAGTACAAAGCACTTCAGTATTATGAAATAAAAGGACAAATCTACTTGTCTAAAAGACAATTCACTGTACACATTTTATTTACAGTTTTGTACACTGTCTTAATATGAATGGGACTGCTTTTCTATTTGAGCCGTACTTAAACCAAAGCAAAATTTAACCTAAGGAATACAAAGTGTTAAAATACAGCATAAGATACAAAAAACAGGAATACTATTTCTAGTAAGGAATGTAATTCTGGTGTTAACATTTTTTAAAATCCACAATTATGTTCAGGAAATCACACAAACATATCACTGATTTGACTTGAAATGCATGAAATTTGTAGCAAAGCTTTGATATTACAAAATAATTACCATAGAATGCACAAAATTATGTTTATTAAACCTTTTGTCATATTCCCAGATCCTTCACCAATGTTACATGAGCAAGAACTGAAATCAGAATATCACTAATGTTATCAGAAAAGGGAAACAAATAAATTAAATCTAGCAGCCATCAGCATCAATTACAGCAATGACCATGCTGTATAAAGAAAGATTTGCTAGAAAAATGTATGCATCATACTTTTCTTTCAAACCAGCAAAACATGTTATTGCATACAGTGAAAAGATGAAAAAGTAGTAGTTTATTCCCCTGTAGAAATGGCACTGTTTTCAGGACATTTTTTTTTTAATATAATAGTTATTTTCTTAAGAAGCATCAGAGAATGGGTTAGGGAGACATATATGGATTTGAGGGACAAATGTTGCACTGAAATTCTTTGATTGGAAAAGGTTACCTTCAGCCAAAAAACGGGGTGGGGTGGGGGTGAGGAAGAAAACAGAAGTACAAGACAAAGCAAATGAGAGTTTCACAAATTTAGCAACATTTAGATGGAAATCAGATTTAAATGCAGTCCACTCTGCTTTTATAGAGGCTTTGGTTCAGCTCCCAAATCTCGATTGCTTGACGCAGTCTCCTATGAAATACTCTGAAGGTGTCTTCTTAAACAACAAACCTATTTTTAGTGGTGGAACCACTTTTAGTAGCTGTGTCAGCATGGGACTGATAACCAATCACTATCTTTTGAGGAAGTCCTAACCTTTCCTTGTATACTCTCCTGGGAAATTAAAAACACAAAATATAAATTTAAGTAGCATTGTTCGTAAGAAAACATGGCATTAATTTTCATTGTTCCATACTCCAAATGCAATATACCAGATGTTTTTACATTTCTTTTAAAGAAAAGTCATTCTACTATTCACCCAATATTTGACCTTATCATTTATCACAATCAGATAACAGCCATATTAGCATATAATGATTTTATGTGGTAAGCTTCCAGTAGCAGATGATCCTATGCTAAACACCCATTAAAAATCATGTTTCTTTGAAAGATGGCTTACATTTTCACATAAAGCATTAGGCACTATTTTGTTTAGTCACTGCTTATTTAATTTGCAAAAGACAGACAGAAGCCTTTAATATTTACAAGAATGATCAAACTAGATTGATAATATTTCCTGTTTTGGAAATTAATAAACCATATAGGAACCAGGAGGGTTTTCTACATCTAAAGATCACTGCCTTCCTAAGATCCTGATTATACCACCACTTTCACTTTTAGGTCTGTCAGCTAAGCTTCCTCAGTAGAAAGCTTGAACCCAGAGTTCAAATTGATGATGGACTTTCACTTAAAGCTCAAGTGATTAAACTATCTAAACTTGTAACTTTAATTTAATGTTCATCAGAATTTGTCAGCTCTCCATCAGAGTGATAGCAAAGCAGCTGATTCATGCCAATAGTCTCAAGTATGAATTACTAAAACTGTTTACTGACCAAATTAACCTTACAGCTCTTTCTGTCCCCTTGATTTATATTCGTAAATTCAGTGTTCTGGACATCTGAATAACTTCTACCTTTCTCTACTTTGTCTATTTGCAAAAATGTGAATAAAAGCTGCTATTATCTTACTGAGTTATGTATAGGAGCATTTTGTTACTTGGAAAATCAGTTCAAAACTTATATTCCTATGCTCAATTCAATTGTTCAGCTGGAAACTCCTCATGATAAAATAGCCACGCTATGAATGAAAAAGTCTTTTTTAATTTCGTGCCAGGCATATGGAATCAACTCATTTAAAAATATGCTAAAATGCTTATTTTTAATGGACCTTTGTGAAACTAAATATTTTTAATGCAGAATTCTTTTTGACACGTGTTAATAATTGATAAAGGCTACTTAGAACACTGATGCTTGTTTATCTTAGCTGTAATCTTAATATTAGATTGAAGTGAGTACATGCATTAATTTTTGATATTGCATTTAATTATTTTATACTGCACTTGCAGTATATAAATCAAAATAATAACTGGCACATGAAAGATAAAGCTACTATCATTGCAACTGTTCATTATGGCTATGACTTAATTCTCTTATTTAGATGGACTTCATAGAATATCAATATGAAAAGAATATTTGGAAAAATTCTTTTGCCATAAAATATAATACAGGTAATCCTCAACCTACAACCACAATTGAGCCCAGTTTCTGTTGCTAAGGAAGACAGTTAAGTGACTTTTGCCCCATTTTATGACTTTTCTTACTACAGCTGTTAAGTCACCGCAGTTGTTAAATAACACAGTGGTTAAGTGTGGCTTCCCCATTTATTTTGATTGTCAGGTGGTCACAAAAAGTGATCACATGACCCCAGAACACTGCCAACAGTGATAAATATGGATCCGTCACTAAGTGTCTGAATTTTGATCACGTGACCCTGGAGATGCTACAAGAAGTTGCACGTAAGTGTGAAAAACAGTCATGTCACTTTTTTCAGTGCTGTTGTAACTTTGAATGGTCTCTAAATGAACTGTTGTAAATTGAGGACTACCGGTACTATTATTTGATTTTTATATTATCTTTTTTATCCATTCAAAATGTCCCCACCTCTTTTCCCCAAAAGTCTGTGAGGCGGGCTGGGCTAAGTGTGAATGGTCCAAAGGCATCCAGCTGCCTTTCATGACCAAAAGATGACCAGAATTCATAGGTCTCCTGATTTCTAGCACAGGATGTTAGCTGCTATACCAAACTGGCTTTATTTGCCCCATGTAATCTTATTAGGCACATTTGCTACTTCATGTATCACCTTGAGAGGCCTAAAAAAAGTTTGTTCAATAGTCTGCTACAAATTGTGAATTGGTTCAAATATAAACAGCCATAATTTTGACAGCAGCCCTCCCAAAATGAGTATTAATTCTTTTGCATGACAAGGACACTGGAAGTCTTTTTCATTAAACACAGATTAGGATTATACCCCAAATCTTGATGCATTGAAATAAATGAGCTTCCTAAATTATAAAGTTGATCCGTTTCCTTTGCTGAACACAATTTATATCTGAATTAAACCATAACTAACAAAAAATAAAAGCAAAGTTTCTGAAACATCAGTGTTTTCTAAACCAGCAATTCTGAAATGTCACATATCAACTTACCCTATATGTGTAACAGCATCTCTGTTTTCACATTCAGTAGTCCATATTGCTATTTTATCCCCCTTGGTTCTAACATTAACAACAGCTCCACATACATCATCACTGTAGTCATCAAAGGATTCTCCAATAAGGCACAGCAGCTACAAAATTGAAGATAATAACAAACTAAATAACAAAATACAAAATACTTACAAAAATTACATGATATAGTAACTTAAATTTCTATTGATTTTAGTGTACCATCAAGACAAATTACAATAGATTACGGAGAAAAAAAATTATCAGTTGAAAACTGCTACACAAAAGATCCTATTATAGTAGAAGGTTCTGAGATTTGACTCAGAAGCCCATCTATACCCGAGAGCTTCTTTAATGGTTAATGTATATAATAAGACTGTTTCAAGAAAAAATAGCTATCATAATCCCCTTTCTTCCATCAAGAAAGGTAACACTTAAAAAATTAAGTAAACTGGATTATTGATAAACACTAACATCCACGGTAGAGCAAAGAAAGCAAAAGTCACAACTAGCCCCTGGATCTTAATCTAACATCAAGAGATTACCACTATCACTGACTTAAAGGCTTGTGCCAGAGGGCCAGAACTTTTAGTTTCTGCTCTGAATTTCACCCACTTTTACCCTCAACTTATGTCCACAATTGGGACCTGAACTTCCATTGCTGAGTAATGTGGTTTGTAAAAGAAACATTTGTGAGTGTATTGTTTAGCAACAGCAGTTTCAATAGTGATAGTTGCAGTAGTTAAGACCTCACACTTCTACTACCCTGCCAAACTAAGCTTTGCTTCAATTCCCCCCACTTGCCTACGTCCCCCACTTTGCCCTTTTGGTGCCTACACTTTGTCACATATCCCTGCTGCCTTCCACCACTGCCCCCTTTTTCCTCCTGCTGGTGCTCTGGGCTAGATGATGGGTGAAGGTGCTGCCCTAGGACATTAAGGGGCATGCATAAGTGCACCAGCGTGCCTACTGTCCATGTCCTACTGTCCCCATTTATTCGTCCCCATTTCCTGTGTTCTTATCCATGTTTATATTTATATCTATTATCTTGTACATGTTTGACAAACTAAAATCAATCAATCAATCCCTGGGTAGCATCTCCCTTCTTATCTGCTTGAAGAGAGCTTGCCAGGCCCATTCAGAGAGGAGGCAGCGGAGTGGCAAACTGCAGCACTCTCCATTACCACGCAAGGAAGGAGAGTTGGCAATGTTCTTCAGAGCAAGGTGCATGCTATGTGAGAGGTGCTGTTTGGGGTGGCAGTAGAACTGGAGGAAGGGGAAGAAAATAGGCTTTCAGGAGGTGCAGTGCACACGCTGCAGTTACAAGCACTCTTCAGCGAGGAGTGAAGGAAAACCCAGCATTAACAGCCCCTACCCACAGGCTCTGCTCACTCTTGACTCAGCTGTCCTCGTGCAGAGTTGATGAAATTCATGGGGTGGGGAGAAATAACCTACCTCGGGATAGACACGCAGAATACGCCAGTCAATCAGGAGAGTGACATGCAATGGCGGTTAATCAAGTAGAGCAGTGATGGTGAACTTTTCGGCACTGAGTGCCCAAACCGGAATGTCCGTGCATGCATGTGCCGAAGCGCCGGAAACCCGAGGACCAGCTGGCTGGCACGCGCATGCCTGTTTTTTAGGGTGCTTTCAGGCCGTTTTTGGCCCCCAAAACGGCCTGTTTTTTGGCTGTCTTCCAGCACCTGCGAAGACCAGAAGAGCAGCTGGCATGCCACTTCTGGCATGCGTGCTATAGGTTCACCATCATGGAAGTAGAGGTACACAAGAACTCTTCCTAACCCCCGTTTGTTAATCCACGTCGGAGCAACTAGTGGGTAAGTGTTTGAGTTTATGCACCAGTCGTGTTTTGTGTCTTTTCTTTGTTTCCTCTAATAAAAGCTTTGGAGTCTTGTCTCCAAAAATAGTGACTAGTAAAAACACATGAGGGTTGAGCAGTGAAATCTTGGAAAGGGCAAGGCACCTGATGGAGGGGAGGACCCAGTCAATTAGAATAAAAAACCCTTAAGACACTTACAGTATTGAAGGTATTGAAAATGTAATAGTCAAGTTCTCCCTTTCATCATGCAGCTGACTTTCCCCATTGGCAAAGAGCAGGCAGACTTGTAAAAACAAAGGACTCCCCCGGTATGCACAGCCGAGTCTGCAGAGAAGGGTAGGGGTGGATGTGGGCTGTGGAGCCTTTATGGAAACAAGGGGCCACCTGCTGCCTTGGCTGGCCGTGCTTGAGCTCTGGGGCCCAGCTGTCACTGCCAGGATCCTGAAGGGCCACTGGCCCCAGATGTCATGCAAGAAGAGCCTCGCCACTTTGGTATTCCAGCGCAGACAGCATGTACAGCAGTGCCTGGGCATCTTTGTGAATGGGAATCCCAACAGACCACTTTTCCAAGTATGCATTATACCTCTGGGAAGCCCATATTGCTCCCCTTCTTCCAGTTCTGCTGCCATCCAGAACACCACCTTTCATACGGCTCTACCTTTTCCCAGAGAACCACTACGGATTATCTTGCCTCACCTGGTAAAGGAGCACTGCACCTTGCAGTCTCACTGCTTTCTCCCCAGCCGGGCCTAGAAAGTTCCTTTTGGCAGACGAGGCTCTGCCATGCTCATTGTGCAGATCTTAGAGCTGCACCCTCATCCAGGACCTGGATCCCAGGCTACCAGGAGGAGGAATAAGGTGAGACAAAGGTGAGCTGTAGGCAGTCATGGGGGGAGGGGGGAACAGAGGTATGTGGTGGAGTACAGGGCATCCAAGAAGCATGAATGGGAGAGGGAAACAAAGCAGCCTTCAATCGTAAGCATGAACGGGATAGAATTTGATATATAACTGCGGGGAAACTGCAACAGCCATAACTTTGAGGACCAGTCATTTCTTCAACACAGTTGTAACTTTGAATGGTTGCTGAATGAATAGTCATAAATTATCTGAAATTTATTTACTCCATCACAGCTTCTAGATACCAATTTGGAAAATAGACAGCTTTGGAATGTCAGTTACTGACACAGAAAGCTGCATAATGTAAGTACGCTAATGATATCATGTCAGTGATGGTGAATCTTTTCCAGACCAAGTGCCCAAAGCATGTGCGCGTGCAAATGCGTATGGATGTGAATCCCCAAAATGTAATGCATGTGCGGCCCTGCGCATGTACCTCCCTGTGCATGAGCACGTGGCCCCCCCGCATGTGCCCCAGAGACCCGAAGACCAGCTGGCTGATGGGAGGCGCACGTGCAGTGGAGCTGAGCTGGGGCAACGGCTCGCATGCCCACAGAGAGGGTGCTGGGTGCCACCTCTGGCACGCATGCCATAGATTCGCCATCACTACCCTATGTCATAATTTCAAATGTGCATGTCTGGTATATGGAAAGCATTACATCAGCTTCATTAAAGAACACTCTCAGCAAAATATGAATCACTAAGAAGTCTAGTACTGGAAGCATTAAAGGCAACCAATCAAAATGGTGCAATCCTATTTCATAGCTAAAAAGGTTGAGAACTAAATAAAATCTGGTTTATTTTCAATCATCAAAGCTATAAAGCCAACTCAATCTCAAAGGAAAATGGGAAGTAAAGCTCAAGTACATTGAAAATTGTAATCCAGAAACATCTATACCAAATATATTTGGAAGCATACACAGCCTGCTTGCTATGCCAGACTATGCTATAAAAAACTATTCATAGGTGACCTAACATTGATTGATTCACCTGATTTGAAGACAAAAGTGAATGAGTAATCACCAAAGGACAAACATTTCCTTTAAAAATTGATGCATTTATTTTCCAAGTTCTAGTCACTTGCCTTAACTTCCCTGAACATAAATATGCAATGGCCTTCACAAATCTTAAGCATGGTATCAACATATTCAAGAAAAACTATGTTAAAATAATTTGACCAATTGCAAGAAGCAGGTGACTGATATCTATGGTCCAAAACATAACAAACAAGTCAGACTAATTTGAATGATTGAATGGGCTACACATCATTCACTGAGAATTTATCTCAGATATGACACGCCAATGCCACCCAGACAAAGTTGTCACCAATTTGATATGATAAATAATATTTTCCAAACTAAAGCAATCTGTAAAAAGAAGAGATGAGTTGAGACTCTGTCTAGATAATAGTAGAATATCTCCTTCAAAACTGAACCAAATCGGACCAAATTCGTTGGGGAAAGACAGAAAGAGTGAGGTTAGAAAATGGGCTGGATCTGGGTGGGGCAACAGAAGAAGCATTTCCCTCCTCCCTAAACACTCAATGTTTTCTTAAGGAAGAGATAATTAGGCAACAATTCAGAGATAGTGGCACCTACATGCAGATAAAAAAACAGAATGCCTAGTTCACTAATACTGAATAAAACACAAAAACTGCCAATGGTTGCTATAAGGATTATAAATAATTGTAAATGTCCTGCTCGCTTCAGGATGACTCTGAAAACGTATTAGAACAGGACTAAATTTGGCAATTGGAGTAGGGTAAGAAAGAAGCCAGCAAAACAAAGATCAAATTCAAAAATTGGTAGATCAGACTGAGAGTTGTGGAGAAAAAAACGAATCAAGAAAAATGTATCCTATGGCAGGGGTCCCCAGGCTGTGGCCCACTACTGGGTAGTGGCTCGTTCAGAACTGGGCTGTGCAAGTGGCAGCTCCATTTGCATGAGTGATGTGTGGACCCGTTGCTTGCATAAATGGGTGTTATGTGTGTTCACACCTGTGCCTGCTGCTAACACAGAACCATCCCCTTCCCGGAAAATTTGGGGAGCGCTGTCCTATGGGATTGTTAGAATATTTCTTGCTGATTCATACTCAAGTTTCCACCTTCCTCATCATATGGCCCACAGCAGAGTTACTTTGTGTTTCCCCAAACACATAGAGTAGAAACAGACTATATTACTATATATAATGCAGACACCTCCTATGGCTTTGACGAGTGAAGATATTGAAAAGAATTTCAACACTATGCTCTGCATACTTGATATGGAAAAAAGCAAACACAAGAAAAATGAGTTTAAAAGAATCAATAAATTAAAGCATTGAGAAAAGTTTCTCCAAGGCATTCCTACAAGAGAGAAGTAGTTGGGCCAGCAGCTCAGGATGTTGCCAATTCCTCGACTCTAAATTTCATTTCTTGAGAAGTGTTCCAAGCAGCACTAATATTAAGCAACGACAAAGGATTCAAGAACTCACGCTCTCTACACGTTCCCTAGTGGTCACTGACAACTGACGGGCCTGTAATACATTTTATAGGCTTACAAATACATTGCATACCAGAGATACGAAACTTTCAGCTACTGAGTCTCTAAAATTGGCTCCAGCATTCTCCTTAGAATCAATATAACTGCAATGCCATTAGTTTTGTGATTGCCAGTATTGCTATATATTTAGGATGACATTGATGTGTTAATCCAAGACAACATGGAAAAGTTTCTATAACACATCTCCTGAATCAAATTCCAGAATTTAGAAGGATTCACAAAGCTCCAAGAACAATGGTTTTTATAGGCCTCCATTCAAGACGAAAATGTAATGCCAAGAAGAAATGGTATAAAGTTTCCTGCCTGAGCTGGGGATTGGACTAGAAGACCTCCAAGGTCCCTTCCAACTCTGCTATTCTGTATTCTCGCTGATGGACAACTGGTTAATCATCTGAATGGATTTGGTACACCCTGACTTTCTGTTTAGAAATTGGGAAAAGTACTCTTCTCTTAAATGTGGCCAAAATGAGCAAACAATATAAAAATCACTTACTGTCTCTAGCCAGAAGCGATCAAGATCACTTCGTCTCTGCTGCTTGTTTAGTGTAATTAGCCATCTCCCTCCCCGTTTATTCTTCTCATCTTCCCACATGGGTTCAATACCATCCTAAAAAGTGTAGTTTTAATATAAAACACAATATCCACAAGTGTAATTCACACAATTCATTTTTAAATATTTGAAATTTATTTACTAAGATTTTAAGTCATGCACGAAAAAATATTAGTGTTTACAAAAAATTAATGTTACTCTTCTGACAGAGAAATGGAAATCAAATATTAACTACATTAAATATTTTAATTTGCAACACTATGAAAATGGAGAGAATGACTAGTAAAATAGGAAAGACAATATTAGCAACATCTAAACAAATTTTGGTTATGTATTTTATCCTCAGCCCTTGAAAATATCAAAATAATATTAACACAGAAATCCCACATTATAAACATAGAAACTAGTCAATAAGTTACGCTGCAGTAAGTTTTATTAATACACTTTTACAATACAATATTTTATTAAATTGTATATCCTTTAAAGTCTTTTACTTAGAAGATTACACCCAAAATAATAGACTCAAAAGTTTATTCCACATACCTTAAAAAGTGAGTAATCACAACCAGGCATTAAATTACTAGAGAGCTGAATATGGTTATATAACCTATTTCGGAAAAAAACATAAGTACAATCAGTGAAGTGAACTACCACAAAAGTTATTAAAAGAAAAACAGCGATTAAAGTCACATAATCATTACTTTAAAAAACTAATTCAACACTATCATCATCACAATACTTGAGAATACAGTTCACAGGATTTCCAATACGTCACAGAGCCACTAGCTTGCCGTTTCTTAGGTGCCCTCTTTTTTATAATTGTAGCAGGTAACAGTATTTAATGCCTTCAACTTTCCCAAACTTAAGTCTAAATTAGATAACCCATGATCCACTGGCTCATCATTTTAGAGATATTTCCTTACCTAACAGAGAAACAAAAAAGCAGTGGGAGAAAAAATAATGTCTGACTTTTTGCCAGCATGACCAGGGAGGGCTAACTGCCCTCTGAAAACCAATGGTGGGATCTGTCTAGCCAGTCTTTGGAAGGCTAGGGCTGGACCAGTCTACCTGATCTCCAGCAGCCAAAGGAGGGGCTGGTCTGTTTAGCCTCCAGGTGGCCAGGGCAGGGCCAGTTTACTGCGCTCCTGGGCAGTAGCATAGTAGCAACCACAAATTTGCCAATTTCAATCCCACAGGAGTCATGTGTCCCAGATTTTGGAAGCATTCTGTAAATTAGCCCCTTTGGTATTTTTGTTCAAAAATTGTTGCCCTACCATTAAAGGTTATAGACCAAGAGTTTTAATTGTACATTGATGTTCTTTACAAATTCACTTCACTTTTGTCTTTGAATATTCCCTCTCATTCAATTTATCCCTCTATATTTTCTCATATATAATCCTCAATAACAAACAGATGAGATGAAAAAACACTCAAGTTTCAAGTCTGATTTGTAATTTTACTTACGCCCAAAAATCTTCAACAGTATCAAACTTTGAGATCAGACGAAGATTTGCTTGCCAAGTTTTACTTTTGTCATTTTTAAAGAACCAAAGT
>JANHGD010008208.1:1868-14163 GCA_027560375.1 Imantodes cenchoa | reverse complement strand
CCATCCCTTGGCGTGTTTTTTAAATCCACTAAGCGATCGGCTGTCAGCCAAAAAAAACGCGTCACGGGACCGGCAGCATTGCATCCCTGACATAATGTATAACACACACACACACACACACACACACATACATACATACATAAATACATACATACACACACCCACACACACACATTGGAAGGCATTCAATGTTAGTTTGATCGTAAAAGAACTCTGTATATTGCTGACTTTTTATGTCTATCTACCTAGGAATTTTATTTTCTTAATAACCAAGTTACAGGTGTTGTGAAAAATCTTTTCAGTAGCCTGTACAGTATTATTTGTATCCTTAAGCTCTCATTTACATGCTGTACACAGAATTGGAGTGTTGCTTGAGGATGCTTTTAAAGACAAGCTGTTGGGAAGTGGCATAGTGAGTTTAAATGAAAATAGTTAAGAACTGAATGGCTACTCATAAGGTTGTATCTCTCTTTGTATTAGCATTGTAAATTAGCTCATTACGAAGTTGTACAAATTACACTTGTAGCATCTGCAAACCAACCAACCAAAATAGAATTGAATAGCGTATTGCACTACAGACTTCTGAATACATCTATGAAAATTTTAGTCACTATGGCAATTTTTGTATTTTTCTAGCAAATCGAAAAATACTCAATCTTTCTCTGGACAGATCAATTAATTCATTTTGGCAATTTCAGCTCAAGCTCCATAAATGATTGTTGTGTTGGCTTTGGACAATTCAGGTGATTCAAATTGATTGGATCCTTGGATTATAATCTCTGTTTTATTTAGTACAGGAAATAAAATAAAATAAATGATTATACATTTTTTACTTCTTAAACAGGGGTGGGTTCCTACCGGAACGGGCCACTCTGCCGTCCCGGCAGGGGCCCGTACGTTGCGCAATGGTTCCGGTGCCATCTTTACTGGGCCGTTGCGCATTACCATCTTTTTTTGTTTATTTTTGCTTTCTGCTCATGCGCAGAAGCAAAATCTCATGAGGGAACGCTTGTGCGCGTGAGATTTTGGCGGTTTTTTTGCTTCCGCGCATGCGCAGAAGCAAAAAGATCACTGGAATCTCAAGCACACGAGCATCCTCTCGTTAGATTTTGCTTCTGTGCATGCACAGAAAGCAAAATCATGCACGGGGGTGTGTGGGGACACACGTGCAGGACCACGAACATGCCTGCCCGCAACATTGGGCTGCGCCCGCATCACACCGAGATGGTGCTGCGTGGAACCCGCCACTGTTCTTATACCAGAATTTGGTGGCATTTGTAGGATTATTAGAAAAAGAAAGAACAACCCTCAAATAATTTATTTCAAGGTGATTCAATGGAATCCCTAAAGCTGTTTAAATTTCTGTATTAGATCATCAATTTAGATCAAATTGTTAGATTATATAGATTGACTTCAAATTGATCCAACAATGACTTTCCAGTTATAATTGACTCAATTTAAAGTTCAAAAACAAAAGAGTGATATAAACGAGATCTCACCTGCAATCAGATTAGATTAATTGGAGAGGTAATTACCCTATTTGCTGCTAATTACTCTCTGCCAATTTCTATATTTCTGTGGCAGTCTCTCTGACCTTCCAATGAAGCTGTGATTGAAATAACCAACAGTGGTTTGATTGTGTCACTTTAAGTTGAGGGCAGAGCTCCTCTCCTCCCCCACCTCTTCCTCCTCCTCCTTTTAAAAAACTTATTATGATATTTTTGGGAAGATAGATCAACTTTGGAGATTGGACTCATTATATTAGCAGAGAACAATTGATAATAGATGGTATCAAGAAACAAACACAGATATTTGATCCAGTTTGAATTGGTGTTATCGGTTGGGATGACATGGGATAGATAAGATGCCATGGTAAATTTTCTATGAATTGATTACAATAACAGTTCGTTAACAGAGGATTTTGAAACTTTAATTTGCTTTTCTTATTATTATTGTTCTACTATTTGTTCATTAATATAGTATAAAGATATCAAGCTCATAAATTGCAAATTGATTCATAGTTTAAAAAATTTGGGGGCCTGTTTTGCAAGGAGTGGGAAACTAACATTGTTGTAATATATTAATCATTATTCAAAGGAGGGTTTAATATGTGTTAGTTTTTTAAATGAAGTTTTAAAATATGTTCATTTTGTTTTTTTGTTTTTTTGTATTTGCATTTTGTATTTTAACTTTAAAAAATAAATAAAATAAAAATATAAAAAGAAAACAAGTAGTGTTACAGTATTTTTAAACTTGTGTATAAAAATGAGGTTTGGTTTGAATGTATTTCCCCAAAAATAAGATCTACCCCAATAATAAGCCCTAGCCCAATTTTTAGTGTGCACCTAATATAAGCCCTACTCCAAAAATAAGCCCTAGAATAGAGGTAGGCATGGCCAGCAGAGGAGGTGGCAAGCACATGCAGGCCAAAGGTGTTCTGCAGTAGCCACAGCCCACACAGTGCAGGTGAGTTGATTCCCTGTCCACAAGCAGACAGACTAAGAGGTGCAGTCAGGGGAGGCAGGCAATCCAGACACGCTGCATGGGCCACACTAAGGCCCATGCAGTGGAAAGCCAAGAGTCATTGGACTGGAATGGCAGGTGGCCATGGGATGCTCATCTCATATGGCAGCACAGGCAGCAGATGGAGGCAGGTGATCTGAATGCACCAGGCAGGCTGCAGGAAAGCTGAGTCAGTGGGCTGGAGCAGTAGGCAGCCATGGGAGGCTCATCTTTGCGTCTCTCAGATTGCCTGTGGCCCATGCAGTACATTGGATTGCCTACCTTCCACCTGCACCTGTGCCTCCATCTGCTGCCAATGCCGCAGCACGAACACAAGACTCCTGCAGACGCCCTCCCGTTCCATCCCACCGACTCAAGTGGTGCATCCAGATTGCTCACCTCCCCCCTGTGCCTCTGTCTCCATCTGCTGCTTTTACAGGGACTCAACTTGCCTGCACTGCAAAGGCTGCACAGCTCCAGAGTGCACCAACTAAGGGACCAATGGGTTGTAGTTGTTGCCGGATACCGTTGGTCCCTGTGCACTTGCCATCTCTTATGCGTGCACTGGTGGTGGGGTGCCCAGCTGGGCTGATCACCCTGAAATTGTGTTTCTCCAAAAATGAGCCCTAATACTTATTTTGGAGCCCCCCAAAATTAAAGACCAGGTCTTATTTTGGAGAAAACACAGATAAAAACCATAGTCACATTTATACATCTAACTAATTTACTTTACACATGGTTATATCCTAGAAATAATTTCCAGTAAGAGACAAGTTCAAGGAATATAAATGAAACATTTATTACTTCTTTTTACGTTTTATTGCATTAAAGCATTAGAATTGCGTAAGTATTGTTTTTAATGCAATTATAAATATCTTTGTAAAGGAATACATTGTTGACATAATTTTATTTCCTACGTTGATCATTATTCTACACAATTTTTCAGCATTTTCTCTTCTTTTAATATGGTAGGAAATGCATTCTTTTTTCTTTTTTCCACAAAGAATAATTCAAATATATTTTATTCTTTGTGAAAAAAGGAAAAGACAATGCATTCTTAGGAAGCTGTGTGTATGTGGGTGGTGGGGTTGCTTTTCATTTTTATTCTTACCTTGGTTCAAAGTAGCAAATGTATTTGTGCCAGGATTTTGTCTTTTATTTTGTCTGTTGTCTCTCAATCTCTTTTGTATATAATAACTAAATCTGAAAGGTCAAATTGAAGCAACTCTTTTCATTTGTCTCTTTGGTCCCCATGCCCGCCTTAGGAAATATGAGTTAGTTGGGAATTGATAGAGTGATGGTGTGATATGCAACTGTCCTACTGCCCCCTGAAGTACATTGGCTCAAGAATAATATAATCTCAGGAAAGAGAGACAGAAAGAGGGAGAGAAAAAGTGAGCGAGATTAAAGCCTTTGAAAAATGAAGTAAAATAACAAAATAATTTTTGGAAGAGAAAAAAAAAGATGATTTGAACAATTGAAAATTGGAGTTGGTTTTAGCAAGGCATCAGTTGGCTGAAAAGTTATGGCCATCTCACTCTTACGTTTCTGGTTTATATTATACTGATTATGTAAAACTTGGCAACTAAAGGTTGGATGATTTCTATGCAGCTTTTCCCATTAAAGAATATTTTCTACAAGATCTATTTTTGGTTTTTATTCTTTCAAGTGAAGTGAGAAAAAACAGGCTACCCTCCCAAAAAACTTGATGTTCAGTCATCAGTGAGGGAAATTGTTCTAATTAAACTGTACTATTATCATATATTGCACTCCTAATTATATTTGATCTTTTGACATCACAGTGTCTCAACCACTAGTACCATTTAATTGAGATTGCTTCTGAGTTTATCAAATTGTATATTATATTGTTGTTTACTATGGATATTTATTTGCTGCCCTATTGTTTCATCATATTGATTTGTTTGTCTTACAATATGTTATGATACCTTTTTGTGTAATAGTTATGATCTGGCTTGAGATCACCTTAGCCCAAAAGGGACTATGTATTTTTTATATAAATAAATTAAAGAAATAAATATAACTACACATTTTTTCATAACCAAAACAATGCTCACATTCCCCTTTTCTCTTTATTTGTTTGTTGTCATGATGAAGTAACCACTGGGAAAGATGTATGTATGCATGTGCACACATTCAAGCATGTGTTCATACATTTTATTCAGAAATAGCAAACAGAAGCAATTTCTTTTCTTTCATTATGTGTATGTGTGTGTGTGTGTGTGTGTGTGTGTGTGTGTATTTTCTGTCGAATCACCTGGTATACCCAAATATGGGAGGGAGCATACTGCTTCCTTTTGCCTTTTGGCCCCAATCCAGGCAGTCGCTAACATGACAAACCATTTTTCTATGTATAACATTTTTACTGATAAGGAAATAAAGGGAGACTAGTATAGATCAATTTCAAGCTATTTAACTCTCAACAGCTAGCCATACACTTCTGGGATTTGAAATTGGACTGCTTGCCTGTCAGATAGTTGCTTTAACCTCTAAGCCACAAGTTCTCTTCCCTGTATCAGCTGAACCAGAGGAGGGATTAAATGTTTTTTTCTGTTGAATTACCTCTTATACCCAAATATGGGAGGGAGCATACTGCTTTCTTTTGCCTTTCGGCCCCAATCCAGAGGCCATACAGGCAGTCGCTTTCATGAATCATATATATGTACGGTATGTAATATATATAGAAAAGTGGTTTGTCGTGAAAGCGACTGCCTGCATGGGCCCAGGATTGGATTTAAACTAATTAGTGTTATGGGAAATAATCTCTAAATATCATTACCATCACTATATTTTTTCTCGTTCATTAAGAAATAATACATTTTTGTGCTCGTAGATATAATGGGCAACATTAAATGAAATGTAAAACTGGTATTGAGCTATTGACTATCAAAATGGAATGATGATTTGCAAAAGTCTTAAAATATAATTGCAGCAAGATTTCACAATGTTTGAAGAGGCTTCTTGCATGAGAAGTGAAACATCTTCAAAGAAAAACCAGAAAGTCCACTTGCCTTTTGAAAAAACATCTTTGGGACAACCATGACATGGTTGACTGAAAATATCCATAGAAAAATTCAAAGATCTAATTTTCTGTTTATATGCACTGCAATAACTCAAGTGTTAGAACAGCAAAAACAGCTGGGTTACATACTAGAAAATCTCAGCATATATGAAAGGTTTCTTAAATGAAATAAAGATCTTTATTTTAAGATTTATGCACACAACAATGATCAAACAGAAACATATAAAAACAATTACAGAAATTAAATTTGATGTCCAACCCAAGTTATAATATTAAGGCATATATTATTTTAGGTTCATATAGCTGATAGCAACAAAGTTCTGAAAAAGTTTATTTTATAAGGCATTATGAGTTTTTACAAATTTGATAAATGGAGGTCATAAGGCCGATGAATGAGCTAGCTCTGCCTATGACTTTTATTAGATTCATTCTGATTAAGTGGGTAGTTTATATATGCAATGGCACGAAAATGAACTGTTGTGGCTTAATTGAGTAAAGGTCCCCTAGGAACAAAATATCTCCCCTATGAGAGAGGTCAATGACTTCTAGACCTGAAAATTGGAAAGTAGCATTAAAAAACAGTTGGATTGGTTCAGGGAAGTGAAAGGTATTTGTCTATGACATTTTCATTTTCCATTCTCCTTCCTGTTTTCTTTGCCTAGTAAGGTCCACAGGATTTAACAACAAGAACAACAGCAACAAATCTTGGCTCAAAGGAATTATATTATTAAAGGCAGAAGTCAAACTGCAAACAGGATCAATAGCTGGGATTTACAATTACTTATCTCACCCTAGTTATCTGTATGAGGATATGCTGTAGTTACTCATGCTTGGATGTGGCTTCATTTAACATCACCATTCCAATATTGTGGCAGGCTCATCACTCAAAATTAATTGGTTATGGTGTACAGCCAATTTTTATGAGCTATTTAAAAAATAATAATTTATCTTAATTCATTTATTCAAAGAATTTCTTCAATATTCAAGAAAGGATTTGGGCCTTTGTGGGCAATTGTATATCAGTGGAAGCAATAAATACCAGTGCTGGAGAGTGGATGAATATTATCACAATTATATCTCTATATGTATGTTTCCTGTGGGTATTTGGCTAGCTGACATGGGAACAGAATATTGATATAGTCAGAACTTTGGCTTGAGCAGATATGTGCTTTTGAGCTGCTAAATTGTTATGTTGAATAATAAAGATACAAACATCTCTATTGTATTAATACTGTATATATTTGATGTTACATACATAAATCTTATCTAGGGTTTATATTGGCCTAAAAGCTCATTAGCTGATCTTTCTGTGTGACTATGTTCAGGTGCTTGCTGAATTGGATTAATGTTTTCATGACATCCATTCTCCACTTTCACAATGAAAGATAAAAACACTGAGATATAATAAATAGCAATAAGATAAAGCTACAATGAAATAGTCCTGGAGGATGACACCAAATTATATAGAAGTAGAAAGACAGCCTTTGTGAACAACATCAACTTGGAGAAAACAACCTCATATTCTTCAGCTTCTTAAGTTCTGTTTCTTCATTGTATGTGGGTTTTTTTTTAAAACTCATATTCTAAAGTAAGTTTTATATGATGTGATGTTACTTGGTGAATATTTAATTGGACAAGGTTTCCAGCCTAATGAACAATTTATTAATGGAAATTGTTTTCTTACAGACATGCTATGTGTAGAAGATATTATATTAATTCAAAGGCAGGACAAAGTTGAACTAGTTTGTTTTTTTAGCAAATATTTTTGGTAGTGTAAAACCACAAGAATTCTAATATCTCTTTTTATACAAAAGCTCCTTTCATCCTCTCTATGTAAACATTTCTAGGGTTCTAAACCTTTGCTGAATACAATTTGATGATGAATATGATACAGGTTTCCAGGAAAATCTGTTGCTACTGCTATTATCTGGATTTATGTATATATATAAACTCTCATTAAATAAAATAATTAAAATAAGATTTTTTGATCCCTTGGATGTAAAGAGAAAACCAAAAACAGATCTTTGCTTACTTTAAACTGAGCATGCTGAGCATGGCTTCTGGAATTCTTTCTAACCACTTTAACAACAGTAGGCAGAGAAGGTATTCTTCAGTATAATAAAGAAACATGATGTATCTGTGTGTATCTGTGTACATCTGTACAATGGCATACACACACCTCTCTCCTGCCCAGCGTCAAAGAAGAAGATATGCATACAGTACATACTGTCGGTGTGCATATTTGTTTCTCTGTGAGACAAAGTCTAACCAGATGGTTCTTGTGTGTAGATTCCAAGCCTTTGCATTTCTGTTGTCATCTTCTTTTGTCCATATCTGGATGAGTGTATACTCAGGCATTCCAAGAAGGTATATATCAGGGTGAAATCCACGTATCTTCCCTACCGGCTCGCAATGTGTGTATGCCGTGAGTGTGCTCGTTTCTCTTGCACATGCCATCGTCCATGCATGCGCAAAGCCTTCTGCATACGCACAGAATGTGAAAACCGTTCTCAAAAAAGGATGTCATGATGTCGGCACAGGGGGGTGGGCTTTGCGCAATCAACCCTACCAGCCCGGGCGAGACGGTTAGAACCAGCGGCATTTCACCCCTGGTATATATACCCTGTACTAGAAAAAAGGAGCTCAGAAGGAAACAATGGTAACATTCTGAGCTGTGGCCCAACACGTCACCAATAAAAACTGTGTGTGTGGAAATTTTTTTAAAATGTGTTTCTCTATAGCCCCTGGCTCAAATCCAGGTCATATTCAATTTTAAACTTTATTCTATTCTCTCCTACATCAAATCTGTTCAGTTTCTGAAGCGTTATTATGCTGATGGACTAACTAGTGCTTTTCACCTTAATTACTTTCCAATGTTATGATGATTAAATTATATATTAATTAAATAGATGAAAATTTGTTTTTCAAAACTGCAAGTTAAAGCAGGATATGCACTGAAAAGAAACAGGTTTATAAATAACAATACAGGTCACAGGAATTTAAAAAAAGAGTTCCTAATTAGTTAAAGTGCACTGAATTTTAACTAAGTGGACTAAGAGTGTTATGCAGAAATTTAACGTACATTCTTCTACCTAGTCATGAACTATTTAAATCCATTGGGGCCACTAATTACATTATTGGATTAACTCCTAGTTTCCTTCCTGCTTCCTCTTTTAAGAGAGGAGAATGGCAGGGCAGGCTGGTATTAAGGTCTGATCATATGTAAACCAAAATCACATTCAATTTTTTGTGCAGAAATATTTTTATTTAATGAATTTTGCTTTCAGTCTCTTTAATACATTCCAATTCACTGGCAATTTTTAGAAAAGCTTTGCATAGATCACCTATAGTCTTACAGACAGCATGTAGTCCTGAGACATCAGATTTTAATTTTTCATTAAATATTTATAGGTGTTGATTTTTTAGGTATTCCTAAAAGTATTTTTTCCACCTTTCATTATAATTTTCACCTTACAAATTCATATAATGTCAGAT
Source organism: Imantodes cenchoa (assembly GCA_027560375.1). Classification (NCBI taxonomy): domain Eukaryota; kingdom Metazoa; phylum Chordata; class Lepidosauria; order Squamata; family Dipsadidae; genus Imantodes; species Imantodes cenchoa. The sequence continues at coordinate 5,126 of JANHGD010008208.1, read as the reverse complement.
GGGGTGACTGTGAGTATATACATTGTTTAATTATCTGCTGAAGAAGGTCCGTTGGGTTTAAACCTGACTGATATTCTGCACAAATGTTAATGAATTCATTTTTATATGCCTCTTCTAGACAATCCAGTTCATTATTATTTATTGAATATATTTTTAGCTAGATATTTTTGTTTATATTTCATATTTTTGTTGATCTTATAAAATATTGATATATTTGGAATTGCTTCCAGCATAAGTCCAGTACAGACATGTAATATGGACTAAGACAGTTGTTTTGCAGTACTTTAACAATGTCCAGCACTAAAGGAACTGAGAATTGTCCAGTTCTCTAATTATATGTGGAACCTTTCTGAGTTAGGCTGGAATATAAATTGAATAGTGTATATATGATAGAGAGAGAACCCTAGGAAAAATAAATAAATAATCTCCCATCCCATAAGCCATCACTAGAATTAGGTTTCTGAACATTGCATAAAATAGATACAGTAAACCTATATTAATGACTATTTGCTCAATATAAGAAAATCATTGTGATAATTCTCTCTAGAAGGTTGCAACACATTGCTGTCATAGTACATCAATTACATGCTGTTTGTCAGAATATTTAAAATAATGCTGGCAATGCATAGTTAATGTATTTTACAAATTGATTATTAATACTTCAGTAATATAAGTCCTAATTAAAATATGCCAATAAACATATTTTCTGACACTGGCTGCTATGTAAACATCAAATTGTAAAAAATAAGAATATTTATTTCAACTACATTTGATATACAGACATATTTTCTAAGTCTATATAAACCATATTTACAGACACAAATACTATTCAAAAACATACGGGAATAGTTGGGAAATATTCATGTATAAGTTCAAAACACTGTCTAAACAATTTACATATTATGTAGAGAAATGGAAAAATTATTTCATATGTATGTAACATTTATTTAACTTTGGATTTTTTCCTCTGTCACACAAATTATATACATATATCTCCTTATCTCATTGTTTAAATGATATATCAATTATCAAAACAGGCATTGTCTGAAACAAAAACATCATTTTAGGATAGACATTCATTTTTATCAGAAAAATTCTCTCCATCTAAAATCATTTCTGATGTTACTGAGAAATGAAGAAAGCTGACTATCTAAAAGAAGTAATTAACATCCATGGCAGGAATATTTGTCATTTAACAGGCTATAGTATATATTCACTATTGCTGAATGCCATATGTCTTTGTAGATGCTGCACAGCTGCTCTTGAAAATTGCAAAGTTAATTGCAGCATTGGTAATGGACAACTCCAGTAATAAGAACAAATAGGAAAAAGTGTGCTACCTATAATAGAATGTGTTCATCTCTTTATTTTAATTGGATTGAGGATTTAAAGGTGGAATCTAACTTGCAATTTCTTCTTTTAAAAAGAATGAATTAAAAGATGCCCCAAGACAACAGGCAAGCCCCAAACAGAAAAATACATATCTGAAACAAATTTGTCTATACTAATCAAATCTTCATTAAACTTGCATATTCCTATAATGTATAACATCATTTAATTTTAATAAGCTTTTGCCTATTCTTCATTGGAATTTAATAGTTGAGGGAGACGTAATGAACATCGTTAAAATTATGCTAGTATTAATGTAGATCAACGATTTTCCAATAAAGTATAGATGACAACACTGATATCAGCCAAACAAAACCATATTCATACTGAAGATAATATTGTAGTGATTGATCTGTTTTTTTTAATTTTTAATTTATTATTTGTCAAGCACATACAAGATAGAAATTATTGATATAAGTATAAACATTAGCAAAGTAGATATGTGTAATAATAATAATAATAATAATAATAATAATAATAATAATAATAATAATAATAATAATAATAATAATAATAATAATAATGAAGATAATAATAACAAAAAGCAAAGTAGATACATGTAAAATAATAAAAATGTAAAAGGAAAGTAGGACAGTAATAGGACAGTAGGACAGGGACGGTAGGCACAGTAGTGCGCTTATGCACGCCCCTAACTAATGGGAGATATAGAAAAAAAGGTCCTATAGATGCACAAAAGGATACACATTTTTTAAAATTAAACATGGCTAAAGTCTTCTTGGGGACAGGTTTATACCCTTACATGCATAGGAACATACAAATCAGTCTGTATCCATTTCCAGTTTGCGTGTCACGAATCACAGTTTTGTTCCATCCAGTTTCCAAATCATTCTGCAAACTTCAGCTTTCTCTAATGTCTAAATATACATCTCTTTGGATGCCATGGTGGAATTGAAAACTCTATGGCTCTTCTGACTAAGAATGATGGCAGTTGATGTTCAATTTTTCTGAGGCCACTACATTGGGAAAAACCTCTTTAAAACAGAAGTGCAAAATAAAAATCAAATGCTCCATTTGTACGTTTCCAGCACCTCATGTATGTAATCCCATTTCAAGGTATAAATGCGTAACTGTTGATTTGAACTTTAATCTGAGTACAGACTTATTTCTCTCCTGAAGTGCTGAGGAATATCCTCTGAGAGTTGGCGCAATGGTCCCCGCCTTGCCAACAACACTTTGTTCAGGGAAAATAAACAAAATTCTGTAGGTAAGGAAAATGGAAAAAAAAAAAATCCCTCCCATCCATCTTTCCACAGAACTTGTATCCGGCACGTACACACTGCTTGACTCAGAAGCAGGCAAGGAGAAGCAGAGGAAATTCCACACTTTTCCTTTTAAAGAAAGAAGATTGCTGTACTGAACGCTCATTTGCCAAGAGAATAAGACCCACTAACTGGAGTAATATGACAGGAGAGAATGAAGCAGAGGTGCTGATTTGATATTTGTGTGAACTTGAAAACACACGGTCGACTAGGTTTTCAGTTCTTACACTTCGTTTCTTACACAAAATGATGCCCTTGGCTCCTTATGGAGTTTTGGTACAAACTGAAGATGATTTTGTTCAACGTCTAAGGGCTCCTTGGGTTTTTGCTGTTTTAGAATTGGTTTTATTCACAGAGGTTATTGGATTGCTTTATAGGTTCCTATTAGTAGGAAGGCACCATATTTTATATTCCTCATTTATAAAAAAAACCCAAGACATTATACAAATCATGTTTTTGGAGTTGGTTTAGTCCAGGGGTAGGCAAAGTTGGCTCTTCTATGACATGTGGACTTTAATTTCCAGAATTCCTGAGCTAGCATGATTGGCTCAGGAATTCTGGGAGTTGAAGTCCACAAGTCATAGAAGAG
>JANHGD010008200.1:12947-23501 GCA_027560375.1 Imantodes cenchoa | reverse complement strand
GTTGCTATAGCTCTCTCAGCTATCCCTCTCCCATTCGCATCCAGCCTTCTAGTGCTAGTGTGGCAAGCCAATAATCTCTTTTTCCCAACTCCCACGCTGGCTTGACACCCCGGGCCGCAGTAAAATTGTCAAGCGTTGACCGGTCCGCGGTGATAAAAAGGTTGGGGACCACTGCTGTAGATGCAGCTACAACCTTGGAAGAGTTCTGATTAACAATTTAATGTACTACCTATAAGTATGGAGTAATGGTTAGACTTTTGCAATGTGTCCTACAAGGGATTACCTTTGAAGACAATTTAGAAATCACAGTTGGTGCAAAATGCAACTGGGTAATCATAATCCTTATTTTACACCTACTTTGTATCTCCTGCATTGGTTACCAATAAAGTTCTCAATACAGTTTGGATTGATTTATAAAGCTGTATATGTTTATTTCAATGTGGACGCCACCCATGGTAAATATCTTTAGGACTAAGAAAGTGTTGTGGGAATTAGGTGTTTAGCAGATGGCATAGGGAAAAAACTGTCTCTGTGTCCCGTTGTTTTGACACGCCATGCCCTATAGTGGCACCCTGAAAGGGGGAGTTGAAACAGTTTATGTCAAGGATTTGAGGGGTCTGTAGATATTATCTCAGTCCTCTTTCTGGCTCATGCAGTATACAGGTCCTCCATGAAGGCAGACTGACTGCAATTGTTTTTTTCTGCAGTCCTAACTATCAGTGGAAGTTGTACCTGCCCTATTTGATTGCTGTACCAAACCAGACAGTTATAGAAGTAGAAATGACAGCCTCAATAATTCTGTCACTAATATTCTATTGTTGAGATTGCTGAAGAGTAAAAAAAATGGCAGCAGTGATTAATTAATGCATGTACATTAAGAATAGAGAATAATTGACTCTACTAATTTTTCTTTATGTCTCTGTGTGTGCACAGAAGAAAAGTTCAGAGAAATGCATAAAGGGATTATATGAGCAATGGAAGTATTTTTCCTACTTTCTTTAAATCACATTTTTAAAAAAGAAGCTAATTCACTTAAAAGAAAGGAAATAGGTAGTTTAAAGATTAGAAGAGCAACATTTACTTATTCTATGCATAACACTCAACAGATACCTCTTTGCTGATTACACCAGGGCCCAAAGTAATCACAACTTGTGCCTTTCGCGCATGTTCTGCCAGTACCAGATGGCATCATAAACAGCAGCGGTAAATATATTTTCCATTTCACTAGTTGCACGAACAAGGCAAATAACTTTTTCTCAACAATCTTAACAAAAGACAAACAAGCTTACAACTTCCATCTTCAACAGTGAAAATTGATTACTGAATTGGTTTCCAAGAGAGGCAATAGCAAAACAAGCTTATAGCCTATGGCAGGAGTGTTAAATTCACGGCCCGTGGGCCAGATACATCACGTGCTGACTTTGCCCCTGCCTGTTTAGCGAAGGGGGAAAAGTCCTGATATGTCATGTGACGCTGCCGTGACACCACGAGTTTGACATGCCTGCGATTTGTGTATGTATTATTTACCCAGAGAAAGAAAGACTTTGCATGACATTTGAATGTAATCTTAATTTTAAGGCAAGATGGAATAATTCAGGGTTGATATTCTTTTACTTGCCTCAGACTAGATTAAAATACTTACATGAAACTCCAGCCCTGGTTTACCATTCTGCAACTTCTTCACAAACTTAAATAGTGTAACCGAATAATAAAACAAATAAAACTTTGTTTTGCATTAAACACAGTAATGGAACAGGACAAAGGAGGAAGATTATCTGCAGTGATTGACAGGCTTGTCCTCAATTGAAGAATCAGGCCAATATCATTCACCGCAAACACAGTAGCTCAGAAAATAGCAACCTAGGAGAGAGAGAGAGAGAGAGAGAGAGAACCTTAATTTTACAATTCATTCCATTCATTATTAACATATCTCTCATCTTTTAGGAATTGTATGATTTGTGTGCTGTTTTAGCTAATAGGTTGGTTTAAGGCTGTTTTCATTTATAGTAAACAACAGCAACAAGCTAATCTTTTCACCTAGGACTGGCATATGTGTGCTATTTTGGAAACTGTGGTTTCATCCCTCAAAGTGGGTCAGATAGCCTGCCCTCTGCATCACTCTATAATCCTCTCACCATGGAGGATTTAAAGTAAGTAATTCTGATTTCTTGGTGGTTGTGTTTTCACAAGTCAGCAGATTTGATGGAAACAATCTATGGGGGGGGGGGAGAGGACTGTGAACAGTAAGAGACAAGAGGTAAAACATTTTGGGAGGGAAACTGCAGTGTAACAGCCCAATCCCATTTGTCTACTCACAATTAAGTCCCACTTATTCTTCAGTGAAGTCAATCCAAACTAAGCAAATATGTAAGCTGTTTGATTCTCACAGTACTCGGCACCAACAGGAAAACCAATCAGTTGGGCTTCTAACTGAATTCCATTCGGTTCTGCTTCCAGATGGGCAGAAAGGAAGGCTGGGTCAACCCATATGACTGAGCACCTGGGAAAGAAAGGGTTGGATGGATTAAGCAAACCCACAAAAACCCACCAGGCATGCAATTCCGCTTAAGACACACTAAAATCAGTCTCAGATGGAATGGTTTTCTGTATTTTTAGATTAAGCAATCTATTGCTCAAGGCAGGCAGGTGGATCCTGAATCCTGGAATAGCTGTTATAACAATTATTAAATGATTTTCACCTAGGACCTGGGAGCATATTTCCCAGAAGAACTCTGGAGCTTATATTTAAGAGGAAAATGTTATGAGGAAGGCCCAAGAGTAATATTCTGCTAGTGTCAGTATAAACAATTTTCTCCTTGGAAAGAATGAATTAATCCTGCAAAGTATTTTCTTTTTTCAACTAGCTTTCCCTCTTCAAGTGCTTTTTACACTACTACATGGTCCACACACTGGTGAAGCAACTAATATATAAAATACGCATTAGAGCCAGATCAGTTATTCTTTCACTGGTTTCTTCTAGAGATTGTAGAGAGCAGCTATATTACTCCATGCACACTTTCCTTCACAGATAGATTAGATTTTGCTCCTAAGAACAATCATCTGAAAATTAACCCACTGAGCTGAGTAGGACATATTGCTGTATGTGAGCAGTGAAAATGTATCGGGTTGCTGTGGTCTTTGAGAGTTCAAACTATTGCTGGGGTTGGATTCTGCAGATGACCACTTTCCTATTTCTTTCATCTGAGTGGAAGAACAGTCTTCTTACAGTAGGTGAGATGGTGTTAACTCTAAAACCCCAGGATTGGACATATATATATGCCTAACCTGAGGACAGGAAAGAGAGAAGAAAAAGTTTATTCCAAGTGTATTAACTTTGAGAAACGGAAAATAATTTGCCTTGAAATCAGTGGTGACGTTTGCTCCAGAAGTTCTGTGATTTGGCATCAAAATGTTACCTTACACAACTGATTGCTGGGTCTGCTAACCAGCATAATTGACTCGCAGGTCTCTCTCCTTTTCACCATCCTGTTCTTTCTTCTAGTTCCTGATGACCACCAACTCCTTGTCAACTTGCTGTGAGACCAGTGGTAGGTCCTTGGCAGACTCAGGAGCAGCACCCTCCACTCAAACTCCTGTCTACTGTCCAGTATATGAGAGCAGGCTGCTGGCCACAGCCAGGCACGAACTCAATTCAGCAGCTGCTCTGGGAGTCTATGGGAATCCCTACACAAACACTCAAGGCTATGGCAATTATGTCACTTATGGGACAGAGGCATCAGCTTTCTATTCCTTGGTAAGTCTCTGCTGCTGCCATGCCCTGAATTTTCTCAAGGAAAGTAACAATGCCTATCTGCTATTCTTAAGACACTTAGTAAACCAGTTCAGGAAACCTAGATTGGCCATCAGTCTAGCTTGCTTAGATCTTAAAATCAGCTTCTAGGGCTGGGATGGAAGCTCAATCTTAGAAAGTAAACCTCCAGCTCAAAAATGAACTGAGTTAGGATAAAAAAGATAGAAATTTGGGGTAACAATACAATTTAGTCCCTCTAGAACCAGTGGCTCAAATATTTTTCCTCGACCTGGGGAACTCTCCGTGCCTTGGAGAAAACTGATATCCATCACATTTGGAAGGCACCTGATGGGGGAAGGTTAATGGGATTGGGCAATCTTCCCCAATCCAATTACATGCAGGTATGGATGAAAACCCACATAGTCAGCTACAGACATTCTAATATAATCAATGGCTGTTTACCAAAGATGAATGAATGTAAAAACATACTATCCTCATTACACTACACACTACACTGCACTGCACTGCATTACACACATTTATACAGCAATTTCTATCCTGCAGTCCTGATGCATATTCATCATTATCTTCTATATCACATACTGAACACCTACTGAGTTGGCAAAAGATCTGGTCTGCTGAAAATTAATTTTAATTTTAGAAGAAAGTGGAGTCTGATCCTCCACAGCTGTTGAAGTTTCATTTGTTTAACTTTTAGCTTCAACCTGGTTCAGGACTGCAATTTAGAATTTCAGGTTCCAAAAGAGGAGAGTAAATCTGGGAATTCATGGCTTGGTAGAGAGCTAGCATTTCCTGAAAAATACTGGAAATTGTGTTAATTTCTAGTGGAAGGAAATTGCAAGTCAGTGTGGCTAACGCTGTGCTCAGTAAAGGGCAGCAGGGTGCATGTGTGTATGTGAGTAATCCTTCCCCATACCCGAACAAATACACTTAGAAAGAGCCAACATTCTAGGTGTATTTCTAAGATGGTCTACCATAATGTTTTTAATTTCAAGATCATTTGCCTATGACTTACTGCATTGATAGCAATCTGTTTTGAACCCCTGAATGAAGAATGCATACAATTAATTCTTAAGTACAAGGGTGTGGGTTTGATTTGGAAAAATACCCATTGCATACCTGTTTTTGAATAAACAGGCACTGGTAATCAGTGTGGAATTTTCTAGCTAGGGGGAAAATACTCTTATTTTTGATTGCATGGAGTATCTTGCTGTCTTGTTCCCATCTATGTCTCCTTGTGAGGAAGAAGATATTGCTCCCTGCTTTGTTTTGCTTTGCTTTCCCATTACTGGCAAGGAAAGGGGTGAGCTGATGGGGCCATCCTTGGTTTTCCTGTTCTAGAATAGCTTTGATTCGAAGGATGGGAGTGGATCTGCGCATGCGGGCATTACCCAGGCGACTGCTTACTATCCCTACGATCATACTCTCAGTCAGTATCAATATGACAGGTAAGAAACAAACAGTTATTAATTGCTAGGCAAGACAAGGGAGAGGCTGAAGGAGGACACTGGCTGTTTGCTCCATGGGGTTAAAAGATAACTCTGTATAGTTTGTGGGGGTGGGTCCAGTGGGACGTAGTCATCCAGTGCATCATAGTCATCCAGGTCGCTTATGCCCAGCTCTTTGTCCACTTATACATGTGGAGCAGTTAAGCTAAATGCTTGCATGATGACCTGGATGAGTAATCCGGAATAGCAGCAGGCTAAGGTTCATGCAAAATATATTAAACTAAAATACAGATTATTCTGATTTGATCCTATGAGGAAACATTTCACTTCTGCTGAAAAGTGTTATCAGGTCTTCTTGTATTCTAGCCTACAACTGAGAGCTCAATTGTGCAGATGGATTACTCATCCCGATAGTTCTAACCTCCACTGGGTTAGGTGTTACAAATGCATTTCCCACCCTGTGAAACCAACGTTTTCAGCTATGGGAATGTTTGCCCTAGCGGTGATGGAGAGTAATGGCTGAAAACTGTATTAGGAAGTCATTTGATCCCATTCCACTATGGACACTTAGAAAATCCATCATCTTAATTTCACACTATCCCCATCTACAGATATAGGGGGTCATACTATAGGTCAACCTTCCTTAACGGGTTTGGTAAGGGTTTGAAATGCTGTACTGAAGTGAGGGGAGCCCCAATGACAATCGAAAGGGGCAGTATCCCATCGCTCAGCATAGGATATACAAATAATTATCTATGAATTGAAGTTGCTAAGTAATGTTTGTTGCATATGTGAACTAGTCTTTAAAGTGATCCTATTTACTTAATTTAAAAAAATCTCAGTCGTGTGTATGCCAGATGAAAAGACCTAGTCCTAGAGGATTCAATTCAGTTTACCCACTTATCCACTACCAATGGCTACAGGAATATCATCTGCAAAAAGTCCCACGGTATTTATTTACCACTGCAGTTGTTCACACACTTCCCAGGGAACTGAGGTTTACTTCTGAACATGGATGCATTAGTTTTTGCTACGAGCAGTCCAAGAAGGAAGCCATAGAAAGCAAATCCTTAATGAAACTATTTGCAGAATCCCAGGGGTTTACTTGTGTACTTGCCCAGTCTTCATTTCCATACATACTTTTTTATTGTCTGAAGTCACAAAACCATAACTTTCTTCTAATATCTTTATCACTTTGGCCTTACAGCTCTTATTTTTAAATTCCTATTTATATTTTTTGAGATGAATACCACACTGATTACACCAAGATCAGTAATGAGTTGACTGTGTTGAATCTATGTCCGTGGAAGATTTAAGGATCTGCATAGGCACTATGAAATAACAGCTTCTGCAGGGTATCTCTGAGTCCAGCACAAAATAATATTTTGAAGTTCAAGCCTGAAAGTTTTAGAGCAGTTGAGCTTTCCACAGATTAGACAGCAAACCTCTGAACATGATAGTCACTCAATGACAATGGAAGTAGGCTTTAATTATGGAAGAAAGCCTGGATTCAGTATTTTGCAGTCTTTAACACCTATGAACAAACAATTATTTTAAAGAGATTGTAAAGTCAGTGATAGTTATTAGCTTTAAATCTAGGTATTTCTCCCATTTCGATCAATCAGCATTGATTTAATCATAGTTTTCTCTTCCTGATTTATGATCCTTTCCTTCCCTTGGCTGCTTCACATATGCATAAACCACATTTTTACACCTGAGCATTTTGCACTTCACAACTGGCATCTGAATGTGTGAACTTGCTCTAAGAATCAATGCCTATGTATACTGCTCTTTCTTTCAGAGGCAGATTTCCAAATATTTCCCATGAATTCAGATAGCTTAAAGTTGACCCACACCCCCCCCCCCCCCCCGCTTTTAACATCATGTTAAACAAACCTTTTTTTATCTTTGATCTCGTTATTGCTTGTTTTCTAAAACAACAAGCGCCAAGAATCCCCGCTTCCACTGTTTCAACCTTTTAAGCCCAGTGGGTGCAGGTGACCTTTTCTTAGATGATGTATATTAAATATTCAGGCATAGTTCCAATGTCTCTCTCTCTCTCTCTCTGTGTATACGAGAGTGAGAACCCGAGAGTGAGAACGAGAGAGAGTATTTTGCCACTAATAAAAGGAAATATTTTTATTACCATTGCATGTAGAGGTTACTCGGAGGTCTTTACTGGAGAGAAGTAGCAACCCAAAAGGGATATTTTTCTGACACATTCCTTTTACATTAACTGTATTACTAATTCCTCCCAAAGGCCACATTTCTTTGGCAAACCAGCTGCTGTAGTCTGATCCATCCTTCCCTGAGGAATCTCTACTGAATACAGTGAAACTTTCAAATCGCCCTGCCCTTCATCCCCAGCAGACTGCAGAGTCCAGCCGCATACTTCTACATAGTCCAATTGTTTATTGGATAAATGTTGAGTACTTACAGGTCTTATCCCCCAAATGAATGATTCGTGAGCTAGAAGAATCTGGATTCCATGTGTAGCAGTGGGACATTCTCCCCAGTCAGAATAAAGGTAGGTCTTATTAAGCACCCATCCTTTTTTTCTCATACTTTGTTACCACAGATATAGCACCATGGATGGAGGGACACGGAGGAAAAATGCCACTCGGGAAACAACCAGCACGCTGAAGGCCTGGCTGCAGGAGCACCGCAAGAACCCTTACCCAACTAAAGGAGAGAAGATCATGCTGGCCATCATCACCAAAATGACCCTGACACAGGTTTCCACCTGGTTTGCCAATGCCCGGAGGAGGCTCAAGAAAGAGAACAAAATGACATGGCCTCCGAGGAACAAGTGTGCTGATGAAAAAAGACCCTACGAGGAGGATGAGGAGGATGAGGAGGGAGAAGGTCAAGGGGAGAACCTAAAGAATGAGAAAGTCGAGGGTATCTCCTAACCATTCTTTAGAATGCTGCAAGCTTATATTTTTTCTTCCTATATTAGCTTTGCTCACCCGGAGACTTCCGGACCCACTGGACTAAAATGGCATGTTGACCTAGGATGATGGCAACTATAGTCCTATACATTTGGAGGCATCACTTTGGGGAATGCTCCCCCTGCATCTTCTGCTCATCATAGCAAATTGTGCTAGGATTGTGCACATAACTATTGGGGAACACTTGAACAGGGTATCCCACTTCTCACTTTATAGAAAAATTATCTGGAGGGGACACTCTAGATTGATAATAGAAGGATACATTTCCCTCTTAGCAGGCAATAGTCTTGCAGTTGCTTTGCACAAACCAATATACTTAACAACTCAATGGCTGTATTCACATGACATGCTTTAAACCTAATTTCCAAATTAATCCATGATCCCACAGCCCCACAAATTAACCTGATATGCTGAGGCACTACACCCAACACCTCCACAAAAAATCTAACCAAGATTTAACACTAAACAAATCTAAACTAAATCTTGTGTGATTAAGGTGTAAATCCATCCACTACCTCATAAGCAAATACACTTTCTTAGAGCAGCAAATACTACTCTTGAATCCAATAATTTTTTTAGAAGGCATGATTTATAGCCAGTTCTGTATATCATTCTTTGGGAAACTGGTATTCTCAGATGTGCAATGATGGGAATGTACTTATCTGGAGATGAGAAAAAGTTGCTGCAGTCAGCTGTGTGCCAAGCTTAATCTAGCAGGGGGAGAGATGGGTATCAAATGAGTGTTACTTCTCCAAGCCTCAGAGATGACTTGGAGATGTAAAATTATATGCAAGAGGAAAAGAGTGGTAGATATAAATATTTAGTTTTTAAGTATTTATTTTACTCCAACTAGAAGCGAACACCTCAAGTACATGCAGCACCCGCATCCATTTAAAATGTTGCCTAAAGCTTTGTGATTTTAGCAAATGCCAACTAGCTTAAGTTCCCTAATAACCAGTTCAAAATAGTGACTGGCCATTCACCAGTTAGACTCTGAGGAAAACCAAAGCGTTGAAACCAGGGATTCTTGGGAATGATTTGTGCCAGGCTCTCTAAGGAAGAGGCACTGCATTCGCAAATACTAGATAACACGTGAATGAATTAAGCAGCGTTTCCCCCTCTTCTATTCTTCCCAGAGCCCTCCGGGAAGGAAGACAAAGAGCTGGGCCTAAGCGACCTGGACGACTACGACCCACTGGAGTCGGAAAGCTCGGAGGGCGAGCTGAAGACTCGAGCCTTCGGCCACGTGGAGAGCGGCGCGTGCGCCAACGAGCCAAGCAAGGAACCTACTCTGGTGACCGGCGCGGCCTCGCTGGAAAGCCCCCTCGACAGGGCCAAGAGCTGCCTCAAGGAGCCTGGGTCGGGGCCGGAAGGCTGCGAGGCGACGGAGCTGCTGAACGCCAGGCACAGAAGCTGCGAGGCCAAGCCGTGTTACCAGTCGCAACCGCAGCCGTCTCCTTCGCCGCTCCTCGAAGGCGGCGGAAAGCCAAGGATCTGGTCGCTGGCGCACACGGCCACCTCGCTCAACCAGGCGGAGTACCCCTCGTGCATGCTCAAGCGCCAGCAGGGGGCGTCGAGCGACGTCGGGCCCGCGCAGGCGGCGAGCGTCCTGGAGAGGCCTCCGAAGGATTCCCCCGTGGCCAACCTCAGGAACTGGGTGGACGGCGTGTTCCACGACCCCCTCTTCAGACACAGTACTCTCAACCAGGCCTTGAACAGCACCACAGTGTCTTGGGCGACCACCAAAGGCTCCATCTTGGAGACGGGGGCCTTGGGGCGCTCGCTGGGGGGCGGAGCCGCCGTGCTCAAGGGGCAGCTGGCCGGCCTGGCTGGGGCTCAGGACTCCGGCAAAGACTTCCTGGCTTTTCCCAAAGCGGGCAGCAAAATGTTCTGCTCCTAACGACCGAGCCCCGTCCGCCTCCCTGGGTCAGGGTGTGTGTGGGGGGAAGGGGCAATGCGAGGAAGGACTCGGACCTGGCGAGCCGCTGAGGCGGGGTGGGCCTGGTTGACTTATGGCGGGGAATTCGAAAGTCTTGGGAGGAGAGTTTGAGATTTGGGCAGGAAACGTTTTACAAGGAGCGGAGCAGAACGGGCATTTTAAAAGTTGCGGCTGGAGATTTCAGGGGAGAGAAGAGAGACTCCATTCTCTGCTTTTGGGGGAGTTTTGATCACTTTCAGCAATCGAAGGCTTCATTCCAGATCTTGCGCGCGCGCCACTCGCGCCGCCTTTAGAATTTCCCGGGGCAAGTTCACAAGGCGCGAGATTCGAATTCAGCTTCTTTGAGGAGGAAAGGGGGGGCGTTTGTCTCGTTCTTTCCTTTTAATTTGTGGCATTCCGATCTTAGTTACCAAAAATACTTTGTCGGACTGGGGGGGGGGGGGG
>JANHGD010008199.1:7751-27982 GCA_027560375.1 Imantodes cenchoa | reverse complement strand
GGGGGGGGGACCCACCCACCCATAATCTATGGGAACTGTCACCTAGCAAAGTACTCCCATTTCATACAGATAGGTTAGGTGTCAGCCCGCGATCGATGGCTCTCCAACAATAATTATAAAAACTAGCAGGTTGTGTTGCTTGAGTGAGTTTAAGAAGAGTGGGGTCTCAATCTTCCCTCTAATAGGGTGTTGACAGACCGCAGATGCAGGGGAGGGGGGGGGTGTTTCTGTCTTCTTCTGACAGCCCTGTCATTAAACACCAGGTAGCGTGGAACAGGGGAGAACACGGATCAGGCGCACGAGGGAACACGCCAGGTTGACAGGAGCCATTTGTCTTTGCGCCGCTGCCCAAATGCCTTTCGCTGCGGTTGGGGTGGCTGCTTAAAGTGACTTATGGCCCCTGTCTGGGGGCCGAGCTTGTGATTTGATAATCGGTAAATGTTTGTCAAAGACGGATTCCCTGCCTGATTCAGGGCTCTGCTGGAGACACAAATGAAAAGTGGTGAGCTGTGAAAAACACATTGGATGGATTTAAGGAGCCCGGCGCAGGGACGAGTGATGGGCGCAGACTGCGCTGGGCGAGCTGCCGGATTCTGCGCGCATCACAGAGGGTTGATGGGCAGATTGATCCCGAGAAGAGATCTGGGGTTGAGCAGCCACAGTATAGGAAGCGCTCGATTTACCTATATTTATTTATTTATTTATTTATTTATTTATTTATTTATTTATTTATTTATTTATTTATTTATTTTCAACTTTTATACCGCCCTTCTCCCTGAGGACTCAGGGCGGTGTACAGCCAGCATAAGGAGATAAAACACAATAAACATCATTAAATAAATTAAAAACATATTAAACTGTCATATATTTAGGCTGTCAATTGAGTATAATGAATTATTCAAATTAAAATCCACCCCATTAAAATTACTTCAAACATATAAATTTGTATAAAATACCCTTAAAAATTACTTAAAAACTATAAATTTGTGTAAAATATCCTCCTGATTAAAATCCAATCAATAGTCTCAATCAGCCATAGCCCAATGTTTCCCTTGCAAAGGGAGATGGTTCTTTAAGTGAGCATTGCTCCCTTTTATGACGGTTCTTGCAACAGCTGTTAAGTGAATGATAGCAGCGGTCCAATATTTGAGGGGCTGCCCCAAAGAAGAGGGGGGGGCAACTTATTTTCCAAAGCATCGGAAGGCAGGAGGAGAAGCAACGGACGGAAACTCATCTAGGAGAGAAGCACCTCTGAAAGAAGGAGAAATTTACTGACAGAACAATTAACCAGTGGAACAGCTTGCCACCAGAAGTTATGGGTGCTCCATCACTGGAGGCTTTTAAGAAGAGACTGGACAGCCACTTGTCTGAAATGGTATAGGGTTTTCTGCCGAGCAGGGGGTTGGACTAGAAGACCTCCAATGCCCCTTCTAACTCTGTCATCCTGTTATTCTGAATCATGGCAGTTGTTCAGTTAGTCGCATCGTCGTTAAGTGAATCTGGCTTCCCCATTGACGTTGCTTTTCAGAAGGTTCCAAAAGACAATCACGTGACCCCAGGACGCTGCAACCGTCATAAATACGAGCCAGTTGCCAAATGTCTGAATTTTGATTACGTTACCATGGGGAGGCTGCCACGGTCGTAAGTGTGAAAAATGGCCATGTCCCTCCTTTTCAGCGTCATCGTAATTTTGAATGGTCAGTAAATGAACTGTTGTTAAATCAAGGACCACCTGTAGATGCACTTTGCTTAAGATTGTGCCTGAATAGCAAAACCGCTCCTTACAACTCGTCATGATAGCTTGATTCCACCTCTGGGAGACCTCAAAATAAATTGAAGCGCACGAAAAATTTAGTCCTGTGCGACCTGCCCTTCTCCGGAGAGGGGATTTTTAGCCAGGAATAATGAGAATTTAAGGGCAGGCACATCTGGAGGAGAGCAGCTTGGAAATATATATATATATATTTTAAATATATCACCGCCCTTCTGTCCCAGTTGTCCTTTGCAAATCTGTGGCTTGAAAGTACAACTCATAATTTTTTTAGCAGCGAGAATTTCTCTCTTTTTTCCCCCCCATCACATCTCAATGGAGTGCCATAAAATACAATCAAGTGTGTATATCAGTGATATTTATTTGGACAATGACCAGCAAAATTTAAAAAGAAAAAAAAACCCAGAGTGAAGCAAATAACTACAATAATATACTGACAACTAGCAAAATAAATCTGGGAGAACTCTTATGGGGATGGTACTTGGGGGAAATCTTCATTTTCTTCCGTGCTGGTCACTTTCTCCGTCTTTGGCCGTTTGTCTCCCATGACAAAATAACCTGTCAAATTTAGAATTTTCTAGTAAGAAGTATTGATATCAGCTAGGACAGGGGTCTCCAGCCTTGGCCATTTTAAGACTTGTGGACTTCAACTCCCAGAATTCCTCAGCCAGGAACTCTGGGAGTTGAAGTCCATAAGTTTTAAAGTTGCCAAGATTGGAGACCACTGAACTAGAGGATGAGACAGACTACAGTTTCACTCCCTTGGCTGAAATCTTGAAATCTAAAGTTCAGTCTTCTAGAATGGAAGAACATTGGAAGAGCATTAAAATCAAACCAGAATGCACCTCCAAGATTGTATTCAGGTATTTACTTACCTGGAAATAAGTCTCACTGAACTCAGGAGAATTTACTTTGAGAAACCACCATAAAAACAAGGGAGGCATCAGAGAAAGATTCTTCTGTTTCTTCTTCCTCTTCCTTCCTCCTCCTCAGCAGCCTTCATTACATTTGTGACTGTCTCATCCATCAGATACTTCCTCAAATCAACCATCACAGCCATGTGTTCAGCCTCCAGAAGAACTTCATGGTTTTCAAGTAAAAATAAAACTTAGCTTTTAAATCAAGAAATGCTGTCTCTTTTAGGTCAATGATGGCTAATCTTTTCCAGATCGAGTGCCCAAAGTGTGCGTGCACGTGTGCGAATGCGCGTGTGCATGCCCAATCCCCCAAAATGCAATGCGTGCACTCCCCGCAGCAAACCCCCGCATGTGCACATCCCACACATGCACCCCGGCCCCTATGCATGTGTGCGCGGCCCCCCACATGCCCTCCACCCCCCTCATGCACATGCAGCCCCTCTGCATGCCCCCGAGCATGTGCGGCAGAGACCCAATGACCAGCCAGCTGGCGGGAGGCATGTGCACATGCATGGTTGAGCTGAACTAGGGTGACAGTGTGCCCACAGAGAGGGTGCTGTGTGCCACCTGTGGCAAGCGTGCCATAGGTTCGCCATCATAGCTATATGTGAACATGGTGTTTGCATGTCACTTTCTTTCATATGTTAAAGTAAGCTGAGTTTTAGGCAACAGGGCCAGAGGTGGGTTGCTACTGATGGGGGCCACTCTGCCATCCCGGCAGAGTGGCCCGCCAATTGAGCAATGGCTCCGGTGCCGTCTTCTCCGGTCCGTCACGTGGCACCATCTTTTTTTTTAAAAATTGCCGGGTTTTTGCTCCCTGCGCATGCGCAAAAGCAAAATCTTGCGAGGGGACACTCACGCGTGCGAGATTTCAGTGCAGGAAGCAAAATTGTGCAAGGGGTCGCATGCACGCAATGTCAGGATCCACACGCATCGCACCAGTATGCCAGTGCGAGGAACCTGCCCCTGAACAGGGCATACTCCTAAGTAACTGTAATCTTAACATGCAAGTCTATGCATGCCTGCCCAGAAACAAATTCAACACTTAGCTTAAGTGGGAAATACCTTTAGTGAGTCTTAACTGCTAGTTAATGCACTTAAGATTGCTCTTCACATCTCGTTTGATCAATTCAGAAAACATGACGTATCTGTTTGTTCCACCAATATTAACCACATTAGCAAGCCTAGCATCTGGTTGTAATATGTACCCACTATAGTTATATCTAGATAATTCATCATCCCTCATTTATTACAGGCTTCCATGATCTGGCTGATGTAATGGAAGGTCCGATGCATCTGGGAAGGCTTTAGGTTGGAGAAAGCGGTCCTACATTTTGCATTGTGCATTTCTATATGATGTCGCCCACATCTCCTTTCTTCCACAGATGTGTTGTGAGCTCTGTGGTGTGAGCATTGCTCCCCGAGTTACTAAAAATTGGGTGTCCTTACTCCTAGGCCAGGAACTCTCTTCCTATTAGTTCAGTGGGCATACATTTTGTAGAACTATGCAGGGCTGCTTGATAAGATAGCAGGAAGGAAGCTATTTTCTGATTTACAGATAGGATATCTGCCTTCACAGTTTTCATGGCAGTTTTAAAAGTTCTAAACACATTTGGTTTCCCATTTGCACTTACTCTGATGGCAGAGAGCAGATAAAAACATGTCAAATATTATCGCACTGGCAAAAGTTCCTCATTATTTGAGATACAGACCTGGGCCCATTTTTATCAGATTTCAATTCTTCAGGTAAACCATGATTCACAAAGTGAAGCATTATGCTGTAATGGCTACATTAACAGGGGACACAGAGATAAAATTCTGGTCATTTTAACTGTGCACCTCCTATCATTAAGACCCTTTCATTTTAGGAGACGATTTGTTGGCACAGATTAAGGCTTCGGTTGGATAAATTGTCTGGAGTTATAAATAAATCAGTTTTTAATGCTGTCTTTTACCTTCTGCTGTCACCTAAATTGGAAACAAAAGGTTTTTCCAAGTGTGGCACATAGTATTACAGGATGGTGGATTGAAATACATTTAAATGTTTTACATGGATATAGGCAACTTGGGTATTGGGTCTTTTCAATGTTGGCTAGAACAGCGGTCCCCAACCTGTCCTCAACCCTAGCTGCTGTGGCCTAGAGGTGGAGCTCTTGCTTTGCAATCAGGAGGTTGTGAGTTCAATCCTAGGTAGAGGCAGATATAACGGTCTCCTGCTTGGGCAGGGGGTTGGACTAAATGACCTGTAAGGTCCCTTCCATCTGTTAATCTGTTAAAGACCATAGATTGCATACATAGAATGCTACTGGGTGGCCAAGTGCTTGAATCATGATTAAATGACTTTCTGGGGTGGTGCAAAAAAGTTGCAGCTTTTTTTCAGCGCCAACATAATTTTAATCTGCCATTAAATGAATGGTTGCTATTAAGGGCTACTTGTAGAAGGTACTCTGTAGAATTATTAAGGTTATTAAGAATACTCAATAACCACAAATTTTCCGTGGGGTTGAGTTTTTTTTTTGCATTAGTTAATTAAAATTTCATCACCCCAAGTAATCATGATTTCCTAAGCTTGAAATCAGACTTTTAATTTGGGTAAATGGAGACAGCACTAGCACTTACACTTATATATCGCTTTATAGTGCTTTATAGTTGTCTCTAAGTGGCTTACAGAGTCAGCATGTTTCCCTCAACAATCTGAGTCCTCATTTTACCAACCTCGGAAGGATGGAAGGCTGAATCAACTTTGAGCCAGTCAGGATTGAAGGAATCAAATTCCTGGCAGTGAGCAGAATTAACCTGCAATACTGCATTCTAACCACTGTGCCACCATGGCTTTTATGGTAGCTGAAAACCTCTTTTGCTTGATCTAAAAAAGTAAGGTTTATAATTGAAGGATTTGTATTGGGGGAAGATTGGAGCAGCATCAGAATAGTACAACAGTATCCCATTTAAAAAGACTGAAGGGGATTTCTTTGAGAATTAAAGGATTCTTTTTTGGTTCTCTTATCTTTTTCCTTAAAGAAAGACACGGCTTTGAGTCTTTGATCATCATGAAGTCCTTCCTATCTTTGTATTTGAAGAACTGAGACCCTTCAAATACTGATGTGAACAAAATTGTCTTATATCAATTGTCAGCCTGCCTGCACAGTTCAGCTGGAAGGATTTTCCAACAACAATCACTAAGGTAATCTTTTGAAATGATATGCTGAAGATTCTAAGAAGCAAACTTGCACTAAATGCTTGATATTTAAGATTAAATCAGTAAAGGAATTTAGAGTGTATTAAGTTTAACTGGCCACAAAATATAATATCAAAAATATGTACAGATTTATGTAAACTTCTATCGCTTTCTAATCGATTTAGAAAAAAAAGTGACATACTCCTTGAGGAACAGTATAACACAAAAAGCTACTTTAAAGATAAATGAAAATAGTTTAAGATTTTTGCCTAATATCTGAGTAGCAAAATCCTTTCTCCTCCACCACCAGCCTTTTTTATGCTATCAATATCTATTCTGGAAATACTTTCCAGAGTAGGATTAAAAGTGCAGAGGGGCTACAATCACTCCATCTTGTTTTGTGAATAGACACAGCTTCCAATGATAGAAGTGGATTACTGGATGTTATTTCTGTGAAGGTACTTAGCAATAACACTTAAACATATATACGGCTTCATAGTCCTTTACAGCCCTAAGTGGTTTACAGTGTCAGCCTATTGCCTCCAACAATAGGAGTCCTCATTTTACTGACCTCCGAAGGATGGAAGGCTAAATCAACCTTGAGCTGCTGGCAGCTGGCAGAATTAGCCTGCAATACTACAGTCTAACCACTGCGTCACCATGGCTCATAAAATATGCTTACAACTAGCAGTGAACTAGAGATAAAATTCCCAAATGCTCAATTCAGATTTCGTGTTACATTATGATTTATATTAATCACAAAACTCAAACCACTCTTCAAGTTTGTAAGCCTACCACAAATTATGCTTTATAGCTGCTCATTTCCTTCTATTTCTCTCCTCTTGGAATACTGTTTCAAAAGAACACTCTCATTTCATTAGTAGAGTAACTTGTAGAAGCATAATGGCTGTGAAATATGGTTTACCTCAAACCAAACCTCAGAAAATATTGAATACAGTATTCATAAACATTATTTGGCTTAAAGGGAATCTTTCCATAAGGCTCTGGAATATTAGGTATATCGTTTCCCTTGATTCAGGACATCTCTGTCACTATCCTCATCTATAGAAATATCGAAAATCTGTCTATAACTGCTATATAAAGAAGAAAATCAATGACTATTGTGAGACTATAAAAAAGGCATTTAAATAAAAAATGGAAAAAGGCAGCCAATATAATTCTCACTTACTGAATCCTTAGGAACAATGCCCTTTAGTGAACATTGTAGGGCTAGCTTACTTATACCTCTGAGCCGAGTCTCTAAAGATAAATCCATTTTTCTTACAACCAAACATAGATCTTCAATCATCATGTATTTAAGAGTAACATCTTCTGGATTCACAGTAACTTCATTAGGAACTCTGATGGCAGAAGAAAAAACCCCACGTATGTTTTCATTGTGCAGTTTGAAATTACCGTACATTAAAAGGTCATTTCCCCAATATTGATATGTACACTGTATATATGCAAGTGTATATCACACACAAAAAGATACAGATAGTCCTTGTCTTACTATGGCAATTGGGACTGCAATTTCCTTGCTAAACAATGTGGTCCTAAAACACTACTGCCTTACTTAGCAACAGCAATCTCTTCAATCTAGTTTGCCATGCTTAACCAAATGCCAGAAGACATTGCTCCATGGCTGATAAGACGGTTCTATGAGAGGCAATCAGTCTCCAGCAAATGCTGGAGACCAGAGAGGATTCTAGTCAATTTGGGGCAATTATTTTATTTTCATTTTAGTTTAGTTTTCTGAGTTTGTGTTATCTGTATAATGACTGAATTTGTTATTTCCCAAATATTCAAAGCTATTGGTTTCACTGCATAAGTCACAAATAATCTTTTGGCTGTAGTGGAATACAAGCTAAATAAATAATGTATAGTAAGTTATTTAATCCAATTGGAAAATAACCAGTGCATGAATACTAACTATCTGAAAGCACTGTAAAACATGTGCCGAGGTACTATTTTGGGAGTGTGACTTATCTGGATTCAGTGTTCACCTTTTCCCCAAGCATTCCACAATCTGATTGAAATGGGAACCAATAAAGGAACACAACTTGTAGAAAGGGAAAAAGATCTGGGTGTCATCTACTTATGTCCCCTATTACACTTTAGTCCAGGGGTGTCAAACTTGCAATGACACATCATCACGTGATGTATCACAACTTTTCCCCCCCCCTTCATTAAACTGGGGGTGGGAGTGGCCAGCACATCTAACAAACTATGCAATAGGATAACCAATAACATCTCATCATGCTCCAGTCAGAAATAAGATTTTTTAAAAATCAAATTTGCTGTGAAGCATCTGATGAAACACCATTCACTAAATCATCTCAGGCAGAAATGATAATTTCAAAACCAGCTTATAATTACAAAAAAAAGGGGAAAATCTAAACATGATAGATTTGAACACAAGTTATTTAAAATTATTCATACCCTGAAATAATTAAAGCTTCTGGATGCCCAAAGTCTATAAGGAATACTTTCATTACTGCAATATCACAAATTTTGTATTTTGTCAGACCACAGGGTTTCTCCTCATTTATATTCAGGAGCGGAATTAGTTCAATTATATCTGCACGGCACCACATTCCATGTTCTTTGCTTTTAACTAAAATCCTTGTGCCTGAAATACATTAACATTTAAATATCTTTAAATTCATTTTATTTATTTATTTATTTATATATCAATTTATATACCGCCCTTCTCCTTGCGGACTCAGGGCGGTGTACAGGCATATAAAACCATAAGAATACAATAAATACATATAAAGTTAAAAGCAAATTAAACCATTTAGTGCCTGAAGAATTAATCTAAAATATCCAATGTAACCCCTCATTTTTTAATTTATGTGTCAAGGCCGGCCAGGCGGAAAAGGTGGGTCTTGAGTTCCCTTTTAAAGGTCCTCAAGTCAGGTAGTAATCTGATTGCAGTAGGAAGTTCATTCCAAAGGGTGGGGGCAGCAACAGAGAAGGCTCTCCCCCTAGGTGTTACAAGTCGACATTGTCTTGCTGTCGGTACACGGTACACGGTATGATGATGTGAGCCATTTTGTTTGAAAATAACATGTTTCCTGTGACAGGACTAACAACCCTCTGTCAAGGCAAGTTCCTCTTGAATCATTGGGTGTTGGCAGATATTGATTGAGACAGATTTATGGACATAAGCAACAACAGATTAAATGCCTCTGTTGCTCAAATCAGGTTGGACAAGACTGGAAAAGGTAAAGTTGGATAAAATCTACATGTTGCTGAACTGATCTGATCAAGCTCTTAAATGTTCAGGAGACAATCTAGCTGGCTTTTTGCCACTTTTTCTTTTATCCAGAGTTCAGAACCACAACATTCTTTATTTAAAGGAGTTCTATTTTTTTTCAAGAGAAATCTGGAGATATTATCAATGGATGGGAAAAGACTAGACTACACTCTCTTCTTTTTTAAGATCATCACCATTATCGTCTTTGAAAAGTACTGCATTACTTTGATCCATAATTGGTTGGGTTCATGCAACATGCTGAGTCCATCTACTGGCCTAATCAAAATAGCTGTCCTCCCTTACCTACCACCATCCATACATTAGCAGGTTTGTTCTTCAAACTGAATATCCAAGTTCATTGTGGGCCCACTTTGCCTTCAATGTTATCTCAGGACACCGCAATACATAATTTAGTTGCATCTCAACTGCTGTAAGATACTGTATGTAAGATTGTTTTGAAAATCCACTGATACAGAATGCTGTGGCTAGTATTCTGATGGGACCATGTATAGAAGGGCCGTTGGTCTTACGTGATAGGCCTCTTCTCGTAGGGTGGAGTTAACCTCCAAGAATGGGATGACACCATCCCTTCAACCAATGAGGACTAAGTCTGACAAATTGATACCTTCATCCTCCTGCCTCAATTCCCTCTTCTTTGATGAAGGATGATGGTCAGACTCTGCGTGTAGCTCCCAAAGTCGACAAAATAGAAGATAAAATTTGATGTCCCAAAGGCCAGACCAGACTAACTTTGGGTGGGATTTGAGGTTACCTCCACCCTATGAGAAGAGGTGTATCAGGTAAGACCAACGCCCCTTCTCCATAGTGGATGGAGCTAACCTCCAAGAATGGGACATACCAAAGCACTCTGTACGTTGGGAGGGCTATGTACACTGAGAGCATATGCACCAAGACAAATTCCTTGTGTGTCCAATCACACTTGGCCAATAAAGAATTCTATTCTAAGTCTGGCTGGCTTCCACAGTCTATGGCACCATGCGTTACAGGACCCTGCAACCAAATGCTGCCTCAGCTGATAACAAAAACGTCAATTTTGTAGTGGCAGATAAAGGGAGTTGGTGAGGCCCAAGTGGCCACCCGGCAGACCTCCTTGATGGACGCTTGAGTGGACCACACAGCCGTTGTTGCAGCGCTACGAGTTGAGTGCACTGTTGCCCTGGTCGGTCGTGGCAAGGACTGCAGGTCATAAACCTTCATCCCACGGTGGAGGAGAACACCTTTTGCCCCAAAGAAGTGGATTGAAAAGAGATGAAAAGCACCTCTGTTCTGCGCAGGGTGGAAGTGTGCTTGAGGTAGATCTTCATGGCCCTCCTAACATCAAGCTCGTGCCACTGTCTCTCTAAATGAGTGGGAAGGATTAGGGCAAAAATTGGTCAGGACAATTTCCTGGGCTGTGAAAGTAAGAGTCTATTTTTGGGACAAACGTGGGGTCTAGTTGGAGGACCACCCGATCAGAATGAAATATACAGAGATCCCCCCCTAACAGACAAGCTCAGAGATCCTTCAAGCAAAGGTGATCGCCATTAGGAATGCCACTTTAAGGTGGTGAAGTGAAGTGGTCCTCAAGGGCTCATAGGGGGCACCCGTCAGTGACAGGAGAACCTTTGAGAGGTCCCAGGTTGGGTACTGATGGATGATAGGAGGACACAAGTTCGCAGCCCTCTTCAGAAACCTGCGCAACAGCGAATTTGAGATAAGGAGTCTAGAGAACCTCAGGACAAATCAGAAGAGAGTGCCACCACCTGATGTTGGAGCGTGTTGGGGGAAAGACCCTTGTTAAGGCCATGCTGTAGAAGTGTGAGGACATTGATGATGGATAGATCAACAGGGGAATACCCCACCTGTGAGCACCAGGAGCAAAAAAATTTCTCTCTGGACGGCTTCCTGGAGGCCTGGAGAGTCCGAATAGCCCTTCACCCACCCGAGGATTTGGGGATCACAAACAAGATGGAATAGAACCCCTGCCCTAGCTGGTCCTCAGGGACCTGCTGGATGGCCTGGATGTTCAGCAGGTGTTGGATGGCAGCATTCATGAGGACCCGCTTGTCAGGGTTGGATGACATAGGGCATCTCATGAAAAACCTCAGGATGGGGTTGAGAGGAATTCCAGGGGGAGCCCAGATGACATGGTCTTCCTGACCAATGCATCGGTCGTAGTTTCCTCCCATCTGCCGGCAAAAAGTGCCAGGCGACTCCCCAGTGGGAAAGTCCGGGGTGGGATTACTTAGCATGCCAGAAGGAGCAACGTCCTGCACCTCGAAAGGACTGCCTGTATTGTTTGTCCTTGTCGGCCCTGTCTGGGGCATTTCTCTGTCTGGCGCCATACTGCCCCTGAGATCTGCCATACCCCATCCTCTGGTCTAGGGCCCGAAAGGGGTGCCTATTATAAGGTGAGAGGCAAAAGGAGCCCTTACGGGAGTAGGAAGGAAGGATCTTCCTCTTATCGTGGGATTCTATCATGATGGGATCCAAAACCTCTCCAAACAACAGCTGGCCCTTATAGGGAGCAGGCATCAGATGCCACTTGTGGCGCATGTCTGATTGCCAGCTGCGCAGCCAGTGCATCCTTCTTGCTACTGCAGAAGTCCCCATAGATCTGGCAACAAAATGGGCCGCCTGGAGGATGGCATTGGATGTGAACTGCGCTGCAGCCAGCAGTTTATTGAGGTCCTGATGGGTCCTGAGATCAGCCACAGGGAGATGCTCCTGAAGTTGCCGCAGCCACTTCAATGATGTGCATGAGAAAAAGGAGGTGGTGGTGGATGCTCTAACCACCCAGGCTGCTGCCTGGTGGGCTTTCTGGAGCGCCTGCTCCATCCTCTGGCCACAGCAGCTCATCGGATTCACCGGCATGTGGTTCGATGAGTATAAAGCAGATACTGGGGCATCCATGGGAGGCAGTTGCAAATGTTGCACCAAATCCAGTGGCACATTGAATTATCATTTGTCCAATTGATTGGGTAAGGGCTCCAAAGTGGGAGAAAGCCACTGGTGCCTAATGGCCTCCACGAAGAGCGGGGGAGCCGGTATCATCTCTGCTTCTGAGGTGGTCTCCTCAAACTCTTAGTAGAGTTTCCATTCAAAGATAGTGGCTCCCAGATTAGCCGCATTCTTAGCTTTAAACAAAACCAATTTGAATAGACTGGGATGAAACAGGCCCAACGAGGTAGGTGGGTCGGGGGAAATCCCCTCGCCCTCGGAGAAGTCCAGATCTAATGTACCCTCTTCTAGGTCGGACTGAGACCCTCGTGAGCATTCAGAGGAGTGTTGGCCAAAATCGGCGCCCATGCGTTCAACATACTCTGAGGGATAAGCGCGGGCAGAAGGCTCGTTCACATCAGTAGCGGAAGTTGTAGACATGCACTTCTGTTGGAGACCCGCCTCAGTACCCTGCTTTATTGCAATGGCTATCAGATTTTGGACACTAGGGTCGAGTGACGCAATTGGGGACGGGTTTTGAAGCCCGTTGGCCGTCAGAGTGAAGGTTGCTGACGCCTATGAAACGGGCGCCACAGAAACCCCTTGGGAGGGGGGACCTCCAAGATGTCTCTGTCTAGTATAGTCAAATTTAGGTTGTCCAAGAACACAGCTTCAGAGATGTGTAGAGAGGCCACCTCAGCTAGATCAATGTCCTGGCCACCTCTGACCGCTGGGGTGGGGCTACCTTGGCCAGCCTGACGAGGCTGGCGGAGTATTAGGTATTAAATAAATTATTTGTAAAGTAATAACAATAGGACCTAATAAGAATAAATCATTTTCTCCTCCCCATACAAATAAATTTATTATAAAGCTACAATTAGGTTTTTGTTACGAGCAATGAGGATATGATCTAAAATTATACTCAGGTGATGTACCAATTTCTACATTTCATTGTCAGATGTGTTGTCTAGAATTATTTTGAGATAACATTTGATAGTGATTTGTTGGATCCAATTTACTTTATACTTTGGCAATTACATGCAAGGAGACTTCACTTAAGCAATATTATTTTATTGCTGAATCTCATTATTATGGTTCATTGCACCATCTGCGATGTTCAGACTGGATTTGGCATTTTTGTCTACCTATCGAGTCCTTCCCAAGGCCGTGGGATAGACAGATGTGAATATTTGATAGTGTTACAAATATTACCTCAGGATATTACCTGTTTTAAGTAAAGCTGCCTTTTGCAATTGACTGATGGTGAATTTGTCAATGCCGGTGGTGTTCAAGTGGTGCTCCATTGTTGTTGTTGCTGTTGTTGTTATTTGTTAAGGCCACGCAATTCCAATAAAACTCTGGGTGCCTTATATAATATTAAACATGCAATTAAAAACAACATAACAAAACGTAACTGTTTGGATAAGATAACAATAACAAACCATTTTTGACTAAGTCACAGCTGTGTTGTAGTTGCTCAAAGTATAACATTAAAATCAAAAGAGAGTGCTGTGTTGTATATCCTGTCAAACAATAATAACTAGCCTATCCACATTTATTATAGTTTTGCATGCTCAAATTGCTTGTAAGACCCACCCATAATATGTATCATCACGTACATTTCATTTCCTAACAGCACACACAGCCACAAATGAGCTTCTATAATTGTTTTTAAATGTTTGTGTAGCTATGACCTTGACTCAACACTTGTGTTTTCATTTCTATTCCTCAGTATGAGAATAGAGAGGAGGACCTTTTTATAATCTTTTTATTTGCATATATTATATAAAATATAATCAGCTTTTAAAAATAAATTTACAGAGTTTGTCAAAATTTGATATTGTCCTGTTGATCTTGCCACTTATTTCAGACATCCCTTTGAATGACAGTTGGCTATTTTAACAACTGAGACCAGCACATACTGTAAAGTCTTTGTTTTAACATTTGCAATATATGCAGCTTTTCTCTTCTCACTGAATGTTTAATATTCACAAAGTACATCTGTGCCTACAGCAACTCAGTAAATATTAGCATACAAGCATTTACCTCCATCTGTTGATATATGTTATGTATGTATATTCCATAATTACATTTAAAAACAATTCTAAGAAGTTCCTAGCCTTCAGTCAACTTCAGCAGGCTCAAGTTGACCACACTGAGAAAAATTAAGGTTAAAATTAAAACTCAATGCTTTTCTTTATATAGAATTTGTGTCCTATTTTTTTTAACCCTGTTTTTTTCACATGAATTCTTCAGGTATTTTTGAGCATTTTAGTTTGACAATATATATAAGAGAACTACAGTTCCCATAATGAAAACTATCACAAGGTTTTATTTTTCTGCTGCATGAAAAATCTATCTTGGGAGATGTATTTGTAGCCCAAATGACACATTGTTTTTTGAACTGGTAAAATTCTCTTTGTATATTTTAGCAATTGTACTATTTGAATTCCGGCTTTGGTAGAGTGATTATAGCTTCTTTGCAGTTTGCTGCAGAGCATCTGTTTTCAATCTTTTTTTTTTTTCATTTAAGAGAAAATATCTTAAATTTTATTTCCTAAACTTGAAATACTGTGCCAAAACGCTTAGATTAAATAAGTGGCTAAGGCTGCATTCTCAGCTAATAGAGAAATGGGACACTAATCCATGTTTTGTCTCTAGTAAGAATTTGTGCATCGTGGACTGATTTTTGGTGTGTGATGTAATACAGTTGTGCTCTTAAGTTTACACACCCTGGCAGAATTTGTGATTTCCTGGCCATGTTTCAGAGAATATGAATGATAAAACAAAAACCTTTCTGTCACTCTTGGTTAGTATTTGACTGAAGCCATTTATTATCAAATGTGTTTACTTTTTTTCAATCATAATGACAACAGAAACTACCCAAATGACCTTGATCAAAAGTTTTTAATACAGTGTGTTGCCCCTGTAACATCAATGACAGCTTGAAGTCTTTTGTGGTATGTGTGCATGAGGCTCTTTATCTTCTCAGATGGTAAAGCTGCCCATTCTTCCTGGCAAAAGCCTCCAGGTCCTGTAAATTCTTGGGCTGTCATGCATGAACTGCATGTCTGAGATCTCCCCAGAGTGGCTCAATGATATTGAGGTGAGGAGATACCTTCACTTTATTCTGCTATAGCCAATGATAGGTCAACTTAGCCTTGTGTTTAGGATCATTGTCATGTTGGAATGACCAAGTACGTCCCATGTGCAGCTTCCCGGCTGATGAATGCAAATTGTCCTCCAATATCTTTTGATAACATACTGCATTCATTGTGCCATCAGTTCTGACCAAATTTCCTGTGCCTTTGTAGCTCACACATCCCCAAAACATCAGTGATCCACCTCCGTGTTTCACAGTAGGAATGGTGTACTTTTCATCATAGGCCTTGTTGACTCCTCTCCAAATGTTGCATTTATGGTTGTGGCCGAAAAGCTCAATTTTGGTCTCATCACTGCAAATAACTTTGTGCCAGAATGTTTGAGGCTTGTCTCTGTGCTGTTTGGCATATTGTAAGCAGGATACTTGGTGGCATTTGCGTAGTAATGGCTTTATTTTATTTTTTTTATTTCTCAAAAACATGTACAAGATAGCAGGTATTGGTATAAACATATGCAAAGTTGATACAGGTAAATTAGGACAATGGGACAGTAAGTCAGGGATGGTAGGAGGCATAATGGTGCGCTTATGCATGCCCCTTACAGACCTCTTAGGAATGGGGTGAGATCAACTATAGACAGTCTAATGTTAAAGTTTTTGGGATTTGGGGGATAAACCACAGAGTCAGCTAGTGCATTCCAGGTATTGATCACTCTATTGCTGAAGTCGTATTTTCCGCAATTGAGTTTGGAGTGGTTTACATTGAGTTTGAATCTATTGTGTGCTCGTGTATTATTGCAGTTGAAAGTGAAGTATTCATTTACAAATAGGACATTGTGGTAGATGATTTTATGAACTACGTTTAGATCAGCGGTGGGATTCAATTTTTTTTACTGCTGGTTCTGTGGGTGTGGCTTGGTGGACGTAGTGTGGCTGGTGAACATGGTATGGCTTGGTGGGTGTGGCAGGGGAAGGTTACTGCAAAATCCCATTTCCTCCCTATCAGCTGTGACTTGGGAGGCAGAGAATAGATGGGGACAGGGCCAGTCAGAGATGGTATTTACCAGTTCTCCGAACTACTCAAAATTTCTGCTACCGGTTCTCCAGAACTGGTCAGAACCTGCTGAAATCCACCTCTGACCTGGTAGTACCTTTTCTGCCTAACAAATGTTATTAAGAGGCCCACACTTTTGAGAGTTATAGCTGTTAGTTGGAATAGAAGCTGGTGTGCTTTTTCAGAATTTTAATGTTACTTTTGGAAACACATGAAAACCCGTAGCAAAACTAGAACATATTGCGATTCAAGTTCTCTTGATAAGGAGCTAAATAATAGTGACTTCATAAGAGTGATTTCACAGTTCTACTCAGCAATTGGACAGGATCAAGTAATAGTGATTTGATCAAATTAACCCAAGTGAATTTATCCATCAGCTCCACCTAATATACTTCAGTGCAGGCAGTCTATACGTTCATCTATAAATAACTGGGATAATGTCATGCATGATAATACTATGTGGCACTTGTACAATGACAGGCTAGTCTTAGGATGGAACCATCAAATAATTCACATCAAGACATGTTTGTTATGCTATTCTAAGAATGCATCCTAGTAACCTGTTTCCGATCCTTGCTGTGCTTCTTTATTTATTTATTTATTTATTTATTTATTTATTTATTTATTTATATATATTTTTTCGTACTTTTGAACCACAGTTGTAGGACAGAGTCCAAGTGAGAAAAGATAGAGTTCCCATTCTGCTCAGTGACAGAGAGAGATTTAATACCTTGTGCCATTCAGAGTTTGTTCAAGTATCCAAGCTAATTTGCAAGATAGCAGAATAACTTGTTTGCTTGCTGGCTCTGACAGGGATATACAAAATTTTAACAAAAGGGGTCACATTGTGGTTTTTCAGATTCTTACTCTAAGAAAAATTCTTTTCTTCCCTCTCATATTTATCATTGTTATTTGCCTTACAAATGGCCCAGGAGAATGGAGAAAATGTTGATGGTTCCATTTTGATTCTCTGGATGCTTAACAAGCAGGGATACCTATGGTTGATGATAAATGTGTAAAACCTTGAATTATTTGTAAAATAATTCAATTCAATAATAAAAGTAAAAGCAGGGTACAAATAAATAAATAAAACCAGGCAAAATAGATGTAACATGAGGCAAAACATTTTCAACTTGGTTAACTTACAGACGGTCAAGATCCATTATCCCATGGGAATGAAATTTTGGGAAGCTCTTGCCATTTCAGTTCTGTTGGGTTGCTGCTGTTCAGTGCTGCCACTGTGCTGCTGCATTCACACGATCTTCATTTATTACATTCCCTGACACCTTCCAACAAGTCAATGGAGAAAGTCAGTGGGGATCATGTGACCATGGATGACAGCAAGAGTGTGGTGGAGGGTTTGGACTTACAACTTGCTTCCTGGAAGTACATAGGGAACCTTGCTGAGAGGATTGCAAGTTCCTTGGCTAAATAAATATATCTGAAAGGATGACCCAATAAGTTATGGGTTGTTTCCATTAAAAATCATCACTTTCACAAAAAAATGCCTGTCATTTTTTTGGCCCATGTTTATCATTGCATTGATAACCTCCCATGACATTTAGGAGGTCATTCATACCATATTGTTGGCAAGGTCTCTCCTTATTAGATTCTTGCAATAATCCTGTGAGGTTAGTTGAGAACTAAACATGGGAGAAGGAACCCAATACCACTCCCTACTTAAGCATTCATCTCAAGCTGAGCATTGACTCTACCAATTGTTGGATGAGAGAACTGAATGCTTAATGGATATTCATCTCAACTTCAGTTCTGGAACATTACTTCCAGTCCACAAATCTATGAAGTCACCAAACCACAAACATTTAAACGATTAGATATTTGCTTGAAAAATCCATGCTGCTGATTATAATAAAAAGGGGGATAAATTTAAGGACAACTAACACCCAGTTGAGTCTCTGGGGAAAAAATGTTAATTCACCAGTTGGAATATGGACGGTAAATGAAATGTAGAGGAATTGCTTTTTCAAATGAAGATGGTCAGATTTTTAAAAATAGCTGCAGTGGTTTCTGAATTACCAGGCATTAGTTACCGTATTTTTGGGACTATAAGATGCACCAGTGTATAAGACATATCAAGATTTCAAAGAGGTAAGTAAGAAAAAAAAAAGTGTTGTCTTCCCTGGCCCCCAGGAGCATTCTGCAAGCCTCCCAAATCCTCTGAATGCCCTGTTTTTTGCAAAAATGGGCCCGTTTTTCGCAAAAAGAGGGGTGTTTTTGCCTTCCCCCAGCTCCCAGAAGCACTCTGCAGGCCTCCCAAACCCTCTGTGCACCCCATTTTTCCGAAAAACAGGCAGGCGGGGCTTCAGGAGGCCAAAAATGGCTGTATAAGACGTACTGACATTTCCACCCTCTTTTAGGGAAAAAAGGTCTGTCTTATACTCTGAAAAATACGTACTTGTTTCTTTTCCCTTTTGTTTTTAATAAAATTGCATGCTATATTTTTCTTACTTAGAAATATTGCATGAAAATGATTGTTAAAACTGTGTAAAGCCTTCCAAACCGTTGACAGACAGACATACATACATACATACATACATACATACATACATACATACCCATTTTTACACGCAAACATTTTTTATGTCTCTTACAAAAGAAAAAAAATGCATCAGAATAGTTTTCTGGACCCAGTGACCAATAGATTGGAAAAAGTCAACCTAAATACCAGTACCAAAGGCAATTTAACAAATTTGTGCACGATAATAAAATATTCTGATTTTCACATGCTAACAATATAATGCTTAGGATCTTCTAATGCAGGTTACAACCCTACATGGAAAGGCCAGAGGTTAAAATTACTTTATAAATGTTGAGAAACACAAGACTTAATTGTTGATGTACTCTGGATAACTGAGAAAACTGAAGCATACCAAAAAGATGTCAATGTGTGTCTCATTGATTACAGAAAGACCTTTGCTTGTGTCAATCATGTCAAGCTGTGAAATGTGCTCAGGAGAATGGGAATTCCAGAACATCTCATTGTCCTCATGCAAAAGCGACAGATAGGCTGAGAAGCCACAATACAAACAAAAGATAGCTAAACAGATAGGCTTTGGTTTGACAAAGGAGTAAGACAAGGCTATACTCTTCCCTTATTTATTCATTTTATATGCAGACTATACACTGAAGGGAGCTGTATTGAAAGAAGATGGGTGTGGTTTTAAAACTGGAGGAAGAAACATCAATAAACTGGACTATGTTGATGACAGTACTCTAATAATTGAAATAATCTGCAAGTTATAGTAATGGAAGTCAAGGAGCCCAGTGAAAAATAGTGAAAAATATGATTAAGCTTAAAATAGAAACAAGATCAAACTAATGAGTGCAGGAACAGCAACCATCTTAAGATTTGAGAGAGAAGATATTGAAGATTGATTATGAGCAGTAAAGGAACCAGGAGTCAAAAAATATATTACAGATGAGCACCTGGTAGTGTAAGAATGAACATCAGATCCTGTGATAAATCTATACATATAACTATCAGCCTCATGCAAGAAATAGTTTTCACTGTGGCATTCTATGGAGGTGAAAATTGGACTTCACAGAAGCAGGTTAGAAAGTATATTGACACTTTAGAAATTTAGTGTTAGATGTAGTTTCTGAGTATGGATAGTCATAAAAGGACACAAATGGATAATTGAACAAATCAACCCAGAGTCTGAAGCACAAAAAACCAGTGATGGCAAAACCATTTTTGCTCAGGTGCCAAAAGGGTGTGTGCCCATACCCATAATGCAAAGCCCTCCCCCCCCCACACCAGTGGTGGGTTGCTACCCACACGGGCCACACTGCCGTGCGGGTAGCACCAGTGAAATCACAAACGGCTCCAGAGCCATTGGCTCCGGGCCACTCGTCACAGCCGCCATTTTTTTAAAAAAAAATTGCTTCTGCACATGCGCAAAAGCTGAAATCTCACATGAGCACGCTTGCCCAAATGAGATTTCGGCTCATTTTTGCTACTGCGCATGCGCGAAAGCAAAAAAATGAG
>JANHGD010008193.1:163947-173982 GCA_027560375.1 Imantodes cenchoa | reverse complement strand
CATTTTACCCACCTCGGAAGGATGGAAGGCTGAGTCAACCTTGAGCCTGGTGAGATTTGAACTGCTGAACTGTTGAATTAGCAGTCAGTTGAAGTAGCCTGCAGTACTGCATTCTAACCACTGTGCCACCTCGGCTCTTGTAAAAGAGTAAAATGCCTTTACTCCTTGACTCTTCCTAACTTCATCAAATCTTCCATTCTTCTTCAACTTTACCTGTTACAGTTATATCAGTTACAGGTAGTCTTGGAAGAAGTAAGGTTACATTCAAATTCTTGCAGCAGTTTGTTGCAGGTCCTCCTTTTTATAATGTGCTGTCTTAGATAGCCCTTGAGTCGTTTAATAGCTAAAGTGACTTTGGGTTATCTTGGGTCACTGAACAGATGGCTAAAATGAAATTACTATGTTTTTACCTAGCTGTCTAACTTACATTTTTATCATCTATTATATATCTAATAAAACATTGAGCATTTGAGACACCTGATGTTTCCCTAGATGTCTGTCATATCTTTAAATTATATCTCCAGATTAAAATATACATTTTCCACCTACCTTGTTGGACTCTTGCTTTAATATAGCAGATGATTAGATTCCAGCAGAACATAAGCTAATTTGTGGGTTTAACAGAGACTTGGATTCACCACAGTCATAAAATCCTTTTCCGAAACACTAACCATATATTACTATTGCTATAAATCAATTGGCTTTTACTATTATTTCCCTGGTCTCTCTTTTTATTTCGTTCACTAATGACAATGCAATATTTATTGCCATTTACTGTATTTTTTGGACTATAAGATGCTCCGGACTATAAGATGCACAAGAGGAAAACAAGAAAAAAAATCTGCCCATTCGCCGCGGCCTGTTCACCGCCACTACGGCCCGTTTGCTGTGGTCTGTTCATCGCCAATTGGGCCTGCTGCCTTAATCATTTTAATATGGCCAAACAAGTACCAGTTGATCGTCGGAGGCAAAACATTGCCCTGCAATATTTTTTTAAAAAATACAAAAAAGAAGCACAAGTATCTGCAGTGCTGGCATTTTGTTTTGTTTTAAGTCTAAAAAGGTTTTCTTTGTCATAAACTAAACAAAGGTTTTCTAACATGGTTTCTTCAACATGTATTTAAGTCTCACTTATTACTAAGAATTGTTAACTATGGTCATTTTTTATCTTTTAATGACCCTGTAATCCCTTGCACTGGGGTGGAGTTGGGGCAACTGAATGGAACTGAGTGTTTACCGGCCAGATGTCCTTCCTGTCGCCAATGCGGAGTTCACAGCAGATATAATCTCATTGTGAATTGTTAACCATAGTCATACTAGTTGGAAATTCTGAGAACTGAGATCTACACATCTCAAGGTTGGGAAAGGTTGGCTAAAATCTAGAAATATAATTCCAGGTATCTTATCTAAAGTTATCTTCATTATACATTTAAGTCACATGCTAAGTTTTTAAAATTATATTGCAGGCATATGATGAGAACTTACATTTTATTTATCAAATTTATATGCCACTCATATATCAACTGGAGTTACACTATCAACCAAAATGGAAAAAAAAAAAGATTTTACAATTTATCTAATCACACCAATAGTAGGGCAATGAGATGTGACCTGTAAATCTCTAAACATCCATTAGATGGCAGCACAGAGTTAGTATTTCGATATCTCCACAAAGTGATAACTACAGTCTTTGAAAAGATTCCCCTTGAAATCAGAGATGGGATTCTCATAATTTCCCTACTAGTTCGCCCAGCATGCGCACACTCGCTTTGGTTGTGCGCGCACCTTCTGCGCTGAATACCACCTCTGCCTGAAACGCATCGAAATGTATTGAAACAGCTTTCGCTTTTGATATTGGCCAGCAATATATCCATTCCCCTTATGTAACTTACTTACACACTTTGGATATTCAAATGAAAAATAGATTAAAAATGAAGCAGTAAGTGAAGAAAACTCCTTTAAAACTTGGAAAATGAACAAAGAAGTATTTCCTCAAAGTGGAAGACAATATATATAATACAAACAACAAATTCTTCCTTCAGTTGTAAAGTTGTTGGCTATTAATTATTTGAAAATGAAATTGTTTTATTTGGGTAGATGAGAAATCCAGGAATTTTATGTAGCCTTTTGATGAAGTTGATTTTAAAAATCACATTTCATCATAAGTACAAAGCATTTGAATTAAAATTAAAAGTTTAGCCCCTGGCAATCAATATCTGACAATGACAAGACAGTAAAGCATTCACCAGGCATGACATTCTAGGGAGATATTCCAAATTTGACAGGCTAACTACAGCTTCAGTATGGATCAGGGCCTTCAAAGATGAACCTAGTGCAGAATTAGAAGTATTTCTGTGTTGTTGAACTATGAGAACACTTTGTATATAATGCCAGCATTTTGAATTGGTATAGGCAATGATTTAACTCCAGTGAAGATGAAGACATATTAGTGTTAGTATCATAATGTCTATTTGACAATTTAGTCAACATATTTGATATTTGGTGAAGTTTCCAACAGCTTCCCCCCTGCAATACTTTTAATTAGATCAATGGTAAATAATGTGTGTGGAACCACCAAAAAATATTAATTGACCAGTCAATTTAAATTAAAATGAGTTAAATTCAGTCAAAAGGCACTCTCCTTCATGCAAATATGAACTCCACCCATTCATTTCTTTAGTGGTATTATTAAACTCATTTTGTATACACAGAGAACCAAGAAAAAGTGAAAAGAAAGAGTAGCAGGGGAAAAAAAGTATCTCCCTTAGAGAGATGCAAAGCACACTGCAAGGCTTAGTAGCATGAAATTCACTTTCCAAAACTGATTAGCTATAGCGTCTATGCCATGCCTAGTGATAGTACTAGTGACATCATGAAGACTTTCCAATAAGACTCTGATTAAAGAATTCACAGGGCACTCTACATTCCCTGAATAAAATGAGGCTTTAGTAATACCAAAACTGCAACTTTTGACTCAGTAGGTAGGAAAATATATTTGTGTTAATGGTTGATTGGGTCAAGTAAGAATGTGGCCTTTTAAGCTTACCCAAAATAGAACAGACAGACTAATCTTGTTGAGAAGTTAGTTTTTTCATGAAACTAGAGAAAGGACCAAGGACTTTAGCTATCTTTAATTAGATGCTGATTAATAGGAAAAATAAATGATTAATAGGAAAATTTATGAAATGAATGGTGAGGGTTACTCTGAGGGAACATGATCATGCAATTCTCAGAATCCTTAATATTAAAAGAAACAAAAGCTATGTTAGGCAAGCATATTCCTAGCTGGAGAATAGCTGGCTGGAGAATTCTGGGATTTGAAGTCCACAAGTCTTAAAGTTGCCAAGTTTGGGAACCCCTGCTTTAAATATTATCAGAGATTCACTTTGGGTCCAAATGAATTTCATTCACCCTCAATCAAATATCCAAGAAAGATGCAAGGAACCTTGCTAGATATGTAGATGTGAAAAGATACTGTAGTTGGAGTAGATCATAAATGAAATTTATATACTTGCTGAAAAAAAAGGCAAATGTAAGTTTAGGTTGTATTAGTACAATCCATGATATTTTCTAGAATGTGGGAAATACAGGAAGAAACATTTCAATTGTACTTTCTACTAGTCATATTTGAATATTGTGTCCAATTCTGGTCACCCCACTTTAAAAAGCACTCAGATAAAATCAGAACTGTTTCAATGAAATAATGGGAATATAAGAAATGCTTGACTAAGGAGGATAGGAAAACACTCTTGATGTATCTGTAGTATTTTCATACACATGAGACTATGGTCTATTTTTCATTACATAAGAATGTGGAAATGTAATAATGGGTTTAAGTAGCAAGAAGGCACATTTCATTTAAACATCAAGAGAAGAGTATAAAAGCATTTTGACAGTGGAACCAATTATTAAAAAGATAATAAACTCTCTCTTTACCCAGACTTCATTTTTTTTCTTCCCTGGTCACTTACAACATCTAGCATCAGCCAGTTATTACTGGAAAATATAAAGCCTCTCCTTACTATGTAGACTCAACAATAATATGATAATTCTAGAAGAGACCATAAAAACCAGTGTGAAAATGAGCATATTCAAGAAGAAACTGGGTCACTTGAGCTTTACGGTGACTTAAACTGGATTCCTGCATTGAATAGGATATTTGATTCAGAGACCTAAATGGGCCCTTCCAGCTAAACCTTTCATTCTTATGTTCCTCTGTAAGCTTAATAAGAGAATTGTCCCTCTCTAGAAGACCATTAGATTCACAAAAATTACAGTTATGAAGTGACAATGAAAGGGATGCTGCAGCATGCAAAGAAATATTCCCTCTTTCAACTCAGCTCTTCAAAAAGCACTCACTTTATTTGATTTTAGGAACATCTCTCTAGTGATATCAAAATTGTTTCTCACTTTCTGAAATGCATTATAGGCGGCTGTTAACTCAGCTACCAAGATGAAATGTTGTTTTATCTTAGAATGTTAATTGCACCAAAAAGTTAAAATCTTGTCTGGATTTATATGTGCGTTGCTTTTAAAAATTGCTTGCATCTCTTGAATAGTTTCCTCTCAAAAAAAAAACCCACTAGTGTAAACATTCATAGAAACATAGAATTGGAAAGAAGCCGGGATTTCATCTAGTCCAGCCCTAGTCTATGATTATCCAGGCTGTTTGAAGATCTCTAGTAGAAAAAAACTGAAGCATAGACCAGTCTAAACTGAATGTGTAATGTGAGTGGAAGATACCACCTGAATCATAGATGTTGAATGCTTGATAGAAGCTCTTAGTACTCAGGTTCTGTTCCCTTCCCTCCATGCATCAAAAGAATTCGTTAGTGAGGCAGAGATGGGCACTTTTGGCCTGGAAGTGGAAAGGCATGGGATTTAGGGGGCTGGTTGGTACCGAGCAGTAGAAGTGGGTGACAGCTTTGAAGTGGTGATGGACATTGGGAGATATGTTGGGTCACAGAAGTTGAGATGCTCTCAAAGAAGGCAGACTCACTTAATGTAACCGGTACCACATTGCAGCCTCTTATGCTCAACCCCAAGACTTGGTTTCTGGAGTTTGGGAGACACTGGATTCTGGTTGTTCCTGCTCAGGTGGTCTGTAATAAAGCTTACCTCATTACCTCATTTTAATGTTCTAATGAGGACTGACCCAATATACATTACAGGAACATGGTTGGACACAAAAGGTTTTTTTCTTAGAAATATGCCCTTCTGAGCGTTGAGTATGGCATTAGCCACCACTCTGGGATTGGGTGGGTATGTGGTTATTGTCATCTGGTGTAATGAAAAGAAGAAATAACCTTGAGGACCAGAAGAAGAAACTACAAATAAGACAATGGTAATAAAAAAGAAATCTGAGTCCAGGCCAGAAATGTAACCTATACAAAACCCTCCTTGTTCTTACAAAGATAAAGGGAGGAAGTGGAGAGAACACATCAGAGGTGGGTTCCTACCAGTGTGGTCTGGTGCGCAGCTCAGGCAGTGGCCCTCCAACTGAGCAATTTGGGCGCGACGGCTCGGGTGCCATTTTTGCCGGTCTGTGCGCACTGCCATCTTTTTTTTCCTATTTTTCGGTGATTTTTGGCTCTCTTAGCATGAGCAGAAGTAAAATCGTCCCTCTGTGCATGCGCGGAAGCCAAATCACATGAGGGGACGTGTGCATGTGAGTGTAGTGAGCGTGCGCATGCACAACGCCACAATGCGCACCAGTAGGAAACGGTAACAGGAACTCGCCCCTGAAACACATTCAGACTTTCAAGATTCTGTAACTGTAATCTTATAATAAAAGTAACAGTAGGATGCATGACTTTTCATTCCTTGCCACTGTGGCTGAGTTGGTGGTGAAGTTCCTTTGATATTCTTGATGGATTTCAATCTGTCTTCTCTGGGCCTGGATTCAACAATGACTCAGTAGTTCATGCCCACCATGGCAACTATGAACCTGATCAAATTTATGTAAAGGCCCAACTCACAGCATTGATCACATATTACACCTGCTTTTTTGACTAGGGAGGGTGGCAGTTAGATCTAAGGTTGGGGAAAATTTACATCCATCCAGCAGCCTCAAAGGAGTTAGTGGTTCACACCCCTCTAAATAGGCCATTCTTAGACCTGATTGCATTGGACAACTTTTATCTAGTCTCCAACCTTTCCTTTTCAGGGAAGGTTGTTGAAAAGAGTGGCAGTTTATGAGCTTCAGAGCACCCTCAATTGCATCCTCCTAGCTGGATCTCTTGGAGTTGTTTAATATAATTAGCCAGGGTATTCTTCTGGACTTGGCTTTGTGGAGTGAGAATATACTGTTTTACAGTGGTTCTCTTATTTCTTCCATGATTATTTCCAGGGTATTAGTAGAAAAGTGGAAATTCAAGATCTAAGGGCTCAGTTGTTTCATCCCTTCTATTTAATATTGACATGTAGCTTCAGAGTGAGGTCATTCAGTAGCATGATGAACACATTGATGATATTCAGTTGTATATGTCTATTCTTCTGGATATATGATGTCATTCAAACTCTTACCTAGGGCCTCATGGCTATAAAGGTATGGTTGGGGAGGAATGAGTTATGACTTAACCCAAGCAAGATAGAATGGCTCTGAGTTTTGGAATCTCCTGGATCTGGAGAATTGCCATTACCAGACAAAATCTGAATGCAGTCATTCAACCAACTGTGGTTCTATCTAATATTAGCATAATCTATCCCATACGTTACCATTTTACTAAGAAGCAGTATGCCATATCTTCCTCTTAAATTTATTAAGAATTAAGGAACATTATGCCATCCTTCCTCTTAGTTAGATTAAGAATTATGATTCAACATTCTGATGTTGCCTATTCAGGGTTAGGCATCTGCAAGGGAGGAGAGGGTCAACGACATGAAAACAGCAGGTATTGATTGAATCTCAACCCCTTTTTACATGTATGCGATGTCTGTGTGATGCAGTTTTCTCAGTTTGTATCCGTTTGTAGGTTACCCTTTTTGCAAAATCTGGATACATCTATACCAAAACACTTTATATAGGTGGTTTCTTAGCCAGCCTCCATAATTAACTTCTAACAACATAACAAGATCTTGCTATAATGTAACCAATTTTGAAATCTGAAATTTCACTTTATTCTCATGATGCAATCTTGTTTCCACAAGGCTTTTATGGAGATTACTGACAGAGAAAACAGCTGGCTCTTGTACAAGCAGATAATTGATGAGTGATTAGCTATGTATGAGAGTCAGGATCATAAAAAGTGCCTCAGAGCAAGAGTAGAGAAGTCAGACCTTCTGGTGTTAGAAACAGAAACTCCTAGGATTCTTCTAGTTGATCATGCTGGGTTGCTGGGAATTGTAATGGTTCAACAACATCTGGAGGACCACAGATTTTTTGTCCTTCTTATGGAGGCTTAGAGGAAATTATGCTAAATTATGCCACTAAG
The DNA here is from genome assembly GCA_027560375.1 of Imantodes cenchoa. Taxonomy (NCBI): domain Eukaryota; kingdom Metazoa; phylum Chordata; class Lepidosauria; order Squamata; family Dipsadidae; genus Imantodes; species Imantodes cenchoa. Next base: position 166,549 of record JANHGD010008193.1, on the reverse strand, counting down.
AAAAGAGCTGTAAAAGGAAAGTATTTTTGCAGCATTAATATTGTAATATGATAGTTTAGATGTGTATTTAATGCAGAAATGGGATAGTTTAAGTTTATCTGTGGACATTTGCAAAAATAAGGACAGGAATAGTATTATCCACACTGATATTGTATTCAAATTCATTTTACTAAGTCTTGACAGATGGCATTATTTAACTGAAAGGACCTGGAATATTCCTACTCTGTCTGAACTTGATGATGACAATGTTATCCATTAAGTCAGGTCTGATTCTTGGTGATTCTATGGGCCAGGTCTTTCCATGTCTTCTGATCTTGCAATATTCCTTTCAGTTGTTCCATGCTGTGGTATCAGGTTTTTTAAAAATAATTTTTTAATTTTATTTTATAATATAAAAATTCCATTTTCAATTTAAACAATGTGTTGTCAGAGTGCATATGCATACATACATCAATATCAACTTTCAAATGTAATTATATTTATTTAATAATATTTTAACCTTTTTAATATCTTTCATTATAATATTAATTATACAACGTCAAGTCAACCAAGAAATTTATTCTTCTGTTTACTTTCTCATATTTATCATATTTTCCCCAGTTTTGCAACAAAACCATATTTCCTTCTCTCTTTCCTCTTTCCCTCCTCTCCCTACTTCCCTCCTCTTCTCTTCTCCTCTCCTTCTCTTTTCTCTCCTTTGCCACTTCCATTCCTTCCCTTTCCTTCCCTCTCTTCTTTCCCCTCTCCACCTCCTTCTTCCTTCATCATCTCTTCTTTTTTTGGCCATTCTTCTCTCCTCTCCCCTACTTCCCTCCAATCCTCTCCACTCCTCCATCTTCCAACTTTTCTTCCCATTGTTGCATTCAATTATTTACCACCTATAATTTATTTCTCAATATGCTACTAAGAAACAGATTTAAAATTATAAATTATATTGACAATATTAATCATCCTCATTTCTTTAAGTTTTATTTAATTTCATATTACTTCTTTTTTAAAATATTCATCTTCTTTCCCCCTTCATCATAACTATATTGTGAACAAGATGTTGCCCCGATCTCTTCTTTTAATTTCAATCATAATATTTCTTTTCCTTATTTTTTATCTTTACTCATTTTATTTTTATACAAACAATATCACTACAAGCCCTTAAATTCTCATCTCTTACTATGTTAACCACTGACAGAGATATCTTCCAGGGTATTGCTGATTTTCAAACTTCATATTTATATCTTTTCTTATACATTTATATCTTTTCTTATATCTTATACATTTGTATTTCTATTTTAGTATGAACAATATAGTTTATATGAGAACCATTTAAGATAATTAGTTAAACACAATAACATTAATGCATTTAGCTTTTCTAATATGTATGTTCTTCATCACATCTTAAATCAGTAGTAAGTAGAAGTAAGCCATATTACTAGTTTTAATCTTTCATCTTTATATCTTTTTCTTCTTAGCTTAAATATCTATATTTCATTTTATTATAAACATTATGACCTTGTATGCCAATCTTATATGAGAACCACTTAAAATAATAATTGAAACACAATCACATTAATACAATTCAATCTACTAAAGTACCTCTTCAACCATTCTCTTTTGGCCTCTCAAAAATTCCATCTCATTAGCTTTCTCCTTTTTCCCCATTCTCTTAGCTTCTTTCTTTTTTTCTTTGCTATTTCTATATCTATACCTTCTTTTTTTCTTAATTTTTTTTACCTTTTAAGTATATTATTTGATTAAATTTCCTCCAACTTTTTCCTAGAATCTTCCCACTATTACACCCTTTACTTCTTAATTGATTTTTTGCAATGAGTATTTTCCCCATCTGCTCTTTGTGTGCCACTGTAAATCCCAGTTAAATAATTTATCTGTTTTTTGCTTTCAATTCTTTGCCCTTCTATGTTATTTTCTTGCTCCTCCAACGCTGTATTTTCTACATATTTTATGTCATCCAACATCGCTTCTAGTTTCTCATCACCTTTTACAAGTTTTAAAAGTTCATGTATAGTTTTTGAGATCTCCATCAATCCTTCATATATCCACAATTCCATTTTATCAATCTTACTATCTTTAGGGTTTTACAATTATAACTCTCTTGATTCAAACTTAATGTCCATATAGTCTCTTTAAATTTTCCTTTCCATGTCCAGTTTTATTCTACTCCTTTCCAAGTCGAAGCTTTATTGTCTTCCACTGATGCTGAAGTCAAGACCAAATTCTGTAGCTCAAAGCAAACACTCCTTAAAAGTTCTCACAGTTTGCAAAATATCTTTCTGTAAGCAAGGTCAATCCACAACTGCACACCATTTTTCCTTTTTTCTTTTGTCTTCCACCAAGTTATTATAGTGCTCTCTTTCCACCAGCAGATGGCATCCTCAAATTCCCCATACACATACTGGTGAAACTCGAAAAATTAGAATATCATGCAAAAGTTCATTTATTTCAGTAATGCTACTTAAAAGGTGAAAGTAATATATGAGAGAGACTCATTACATACAAAGCAAGATAGTTCAAGCTGTGATTTGTCATAATTGTGATGATTATGGCATACAGCCGGGGGGGGGTTCCGCGCATCGCACCCTACCGGTGC
>JANHGD010008193.1:139458-149912 GCA_027560375.1 Imantodes cenchoa | reverse complement strand
ACTGTTTTATAAAGGCTGTACACCGCCCGGAGTCCTCCGGGAGCAGGGGCGGTATATAAATACCATAAATAAATAAAATAAAATAAAATAAATAAATAAAATAAATACATGCACAGCCCCCCTGGGCTGCCTCCCCACACATGAGCCTCACTGAAGCCTCCAAACTTCCGGTTGGCCGGTTGGCCCGTTTTTCACCATCCACAGGCTCCAGAGGCTTTCCTGAAGCCTGGGGAGGGTGAAAACAGCCTCCCCCTGATCTCCAGAAGACCAAAAATCAGCTGGCCAGCATGCATATGTGCACTAGAGCTGACACAGGGCAAAGCCTCACGTGCCCTCAGATATAGCTCTGCGTACCACCAGTGGCACCCGTGCCATAGGTTCGCCATCATGGCTATAAGGTAAATAACCACACAGTCCTTGCCAGATTCTTGTTTTCCTGCCCATCTAGCTTTCCAATACTATTTTCCACTGATGTTAGTGACAAATCCTCTGAGCTAATACATATTATTATTTCTTAGTGACATCCAATTCAATATTGTATCTCATTGGTATTGCTGACTGGGAAAGTAATTAATTATATGCAGCCCACTTTAATGCATGCTTTAATGTTAAATTTCCTGATTTAAGAAATCATCTAGCCATGGATTTCTATTTCTATGAGAAGGTTTGCAGAGGTAGACAATTCCATCCAATGCTATCGTTCTGTGATTAGTTTTATACCATTGGAAGAAGAGTCGAATATAGTAAAAATGAAACAGATTTAACCTACCAGTCCCACAGATAATCATGCTATTGTTTCCTCATACCTTTATTTTAAATATGTACTATCAAGCATTTATCCCTTGGTAAACATTTTTAGCACAAGGCAGCAGAAGCAAATCCTATTCTAATTCTGTACTCAATGATGTCACAATTAAAATTAGAAACTCAGCATGTGGGCAAAGCTTTTTTTATTCATTACAATACTATAATAGACCTAGAACCCGGGAGTCCTGTCCTGACCTTATAAGTTTGCCTCCCCCTAATTTCTAATATCCTGTGTATTTTCATTGTGAAAATAGGGGGATTTTTAGTGGAAATCTTTATGCAGATACTAATTTTACAGTAATTTGGATTAAAAGCAGTGGGATTTGAAGCAGAGATTGTAGATTTAGAATGCTTTTTTAATCTCTCCAGTTTATCAGCATTAAAATGACTTTCAAGTTTTCATTCACTCAACAGATATTCATTTGAACTAAAACAAATTGACACTGGAACTAATGTAAATCATGCTAATCATATAGTAGACTAATTGTATAACAAGAGAGAGCAATCTGCAAATTCCAGATCCCCTTTCTGGCAGCTCCCGGAGCCACTATTATTACATCCATGAGTGAGGCTACTAAAAATCAATGTGGTGATTTCCCCCCATGTTTTCCCATAATTTTGAAATAAACATGAAGCAACATAATTTAAGAAAACTAACAACAAAAAAAGAAGACATGGAAGACATTGGCCTTAGTCTCCAAAATAGAAGACAATGGCCTTAGCCATTTCTGTCCTTTTCACTTTCACAGTAACAAAAAAACCCAATATGTTCAAGCGTGAAATAGTTTATCTTTGATTTCTAGGAAAAGTAGAATATAAGTAACATACATACCTCCACAAAGAACTCTCCAACACTTTGCCCATATCAGTGTGGTAATATTTGGTAAGGATCAGAATCACCTAAAAGAAAACATGCAAAAAGAAAACTAAGCTATACATATACATATATGTATACATATACATATACACATATACAACTAAGCTATACATATGCATATGCATATACACATATACATACACATACTTAAATTATGCATGTTAACATGCAATAAAATTACAAGACTTAAATTCTAAGAATTATTAAGTTATCCATTGTTATCACTGCTTCTTAAAAAGCTGAGCATTGCTTCTTTGCCTTTTTGTGGTCAAAGAGGTATCAAAGAGGCTTACTGCCAAACAGACAAATCCATGTTTGCATTGTAAACCAAGAATGTGTCAGAAAATCAGCAGAACAGATTGATGCAGCTATTACTTAGAATTATGAGATTAAATGGATTTATTCCTTGCAAAGTGTACATCGGCTTACAGTTTAAATGGACAGATAAAATACAGATTTTTTAAAATTAACATTGTAAGTAAACTATAATTAAACTTCTAGTCTTTAGATGCATTCTCACATAATGCTAAGCCATCATACTGTTTGTCTGTTTCTTATACCTGAACTCTTCCCATAAATAAAATTGAGAGGTTTTTTGTGGCAAACATCTTTTGAATCCTTGGCTTAGAGAATGTGGTATGTTCACAATGTAATTTCTTATGATAGCTGAAGCAGAACCTATAGTCGATTGCTGAATTGTCTGTGTTCCTTATTCAAGCCACCTACCAAGGAACAGAGGTGGGAGGCAAGGTGAGCAGCTCGTACTGCTCACTTGTTCTCAATGAAGTTTTTCCCAAATTAGCTCTTTGGCTATGTTCTGCTTGGTAACAAGTGTTATTTAATGCCCCCACCCTGTTTTTAAGACGGCTGCCTCTCCTTTCAGCTCTACTTCCAGCAGAATGAAAGAGATTTCAAAAGCAAGAAAAAGCAGGGGTCGAGCATAATTTGAGCTTCACAATATCGGGAAAATTGATAGACGTTGATCTTTCAATGTACAGAGAAACTTTCTTTTTTTTTTCACTGCTCTTTTCCTCCTAGACAGTCTAGAGGTCTTCTGGAAACCACATAAATATGTGCTCAAATCAACTACTGTATTACACTGGAATTTCAGCAGGGTCATGTCACTGATTTTTTTTCTACAAGAACTTTAAGGATGAATATCTAGCTCAATACTGGAAGGCAATTGTCCTGTTGATCTGTCCCTGAACCAGATTTATATTTTCTCTAAATATAGGCTTTGCTGTATTAGCCATTATGGATCCTTATTGTTCAATTCCAAAGGAACTGAGGACATACATATTCCTTTTCTAAAATTACAGTAGTTCTATTATTTTGAAGGAAAACAGACACAACTCTTTTGGGTCATGCCTTATCAGAATCTCACATATCACAGGTTCTAATATCTCAATAAAAATGTAGTTCTACAGCATGAACCTATAGTTTCTGTTTTGTACTGGTCAAATGTGGTGCTTGGTGGCACTTTCTTCTCCAAAGACTGAGATGTAGCTTATGGAACTACGCAGTAATTCCACAACTCTGTCTCATAACTGCCCATCACTCAAGAGAGCCAGCATTTGGATCTAGTAATGCATATGAACTATCAGACAGATGCTTATTTTTAGCAGCACTCTGGTTAAATGTTTAATTTAGTCAGCTTAATCAATGTTGGTGTTAATTATATTACTGCAGGATAATGAGAAGCGAGGAGAGGAGAATGAGGAAATTGAGTAGGGTGAAAGTGATAGATGACTGAAAACTGCAAGTATGTTCAAATGAGTCCCAGAGGGAAGGAAGAGATTGGTGAAGTAGGACAAATGAAAGAAAAGATCATCCAGGTTGGTGATACCAGTTCCCACCCCAAACCCACAAGAGAGCTGAACTGGAAAGGACTGAGGCCTTGGCTGTAACAGAAATACCAGCAAGGAATAATTCAAAACTCTACATGGAAACTGCTGCAGAGGATAAACATTAATGGCACAAAGCAACAAGATCAATGTTAGAGGGTGGAATTTGGTTTTGCAGGAAATCAAGGAGAGAAAAGAGAACAGAAATGGAGATTTTCAATTGGCTTCTTCAGAAAAGAATTCATGGAGACCAGCGACATGGAGAAAGAAAAGAGTGGCAGGGAGAGAAGGAATACCATGGCTGAAGAAAGGAAGTGACCCAGAAGAAGAGCTAGTTTAATCAAACTTAGACTTGGACTTTTCCAAACACATGCTACAGATGCAGCTGAGAAGTGCTGAGATGTTCTTTTCTCTCGTTATGATTTTACTAGGTAATGAATGATACTGCGTGGAGAGCAGGGAAAAGCTCCTGGAAAGGTTTGGAGGAGGCTAGCTATGTGGCTGAAGGCAAAAGAAAGTATAATAAGTATTCGGGTTGATGGATAGGACCTTGAATATCAGGGGTTACGCATCTGGTTAATACAATATGCTTGCTTGTACGCATCAGTGTAAACCAAAGAATGGGGCTGAATGGGGCATGTGAAGATAGATGGGAGAAATTATTGTCTGTCTCTGGGGCTAAGGCAATGTTCTGTCCCCACGAAGCACACAACCACACAAGCAGGTTAAAGCAAGACTTTTACTAATAAATCCTTTATCAGTAAAGAATGCACACACCAAGTTACAACAGTCCTAGTTGGCAAACAACCCGCTACTAATTAACTTCATTAGCAGTTGGTATTAGTTCAAAGAAGTCCCAAACAATGACGAGCCAATTAAGTCCAGTTATCTTACGGAGCTTCTTCAGCTTGGCAAAGTTCCTCGAGTTCAGTCTCTGATAACAAGAGGCCGACAGAGAAACACAAAACAGGTATCACTAAACAAATTCTGATCAAGACGGGTTTTTCAAAAGTTGTTCTCTGCAGCTTCCCAGCTGCATCAACTCTTCTTAAATAGACTAGGAAAGGGGAGTGGCCAATTAGCCTCAAGTCTTACTCCCGAGGAGACCTCTTTGGGAGTAGACCTTTCTGCCTCTGGCAGCCCTACATGCTCTTGCATTCAGGAAAGGAGTAGTAACCCCTCCTTTCTCAGCCCTGCCAAGAGGCACTGGAGGTTCCAAAGGCTCAGGCTGCGCAAGCGGTGGATGGGCCACAACAGCCCCTAAAGATTTTCCAACTACTTCATTGAAATTAACTATTCCAAAATACAGCCATTGTATTTGTTTACAAGTCATATTTAACACAGTACATATTGCAGATCAACCTTCCCCATGTTGATTGCCTTCCAGATGTGTTGAGCTACCAGAATATCTCAGTCATCGCAGTTACTGCCAAGTATTCTGGAAGCTGTAATTGACATATCTGGAGGGCACCTGGCTTAAAGAAAGTTGTTGTAGGTAATCATAGCTGAATATTATTGATTTTCAAACTGAGTTTTGGATATACATGGTACAATGATATAAATGACCAACACGGGAGTTAAACAAAAACAAAACTCAGAATGTTTGCTCTTATCCTAGACTGAACAGAATGTTGATGTCTTTTATTTCAGACAATTCAGATTAAAAAGACAAGCAAATATATATGTGATTCTGTTAAAAGACACTGGATATGAATATCAATCACTGCTAGAAAGTTAGACAGTGCATTTCCAGAATTCCAAAACAGAGTGCAAATGAGGCAGCACCATGAGTCAGAGATGGCTGACTATAATTTCATTCAGATACAATAAATTACTCTGTTTTATCTTGATATATCTATGGGCTCAGTGGAAGAGAACAGAATTGTTTCCATTGCTTAGATTCCCCCCATTTCTGGTTGTCTCTATAAAAAGATTTCCAGCACAATTTGTAATGTGTAGAAATGTTGTGTTTGTAGAACATCTAGGAGCCTATTTAACACATTAAAATTAAAATTTACAATTTACAAAGACCCTCTGAGTACCTCAGTATCATTATTCCTCATTTTTACACATTTCAGGAAATTCTGTTCCACATTTGAAAGTCTACCATAGGACCACCTCACACAACCTTATCTCATGATGTATCAATGATAGTAAAATATAAAACAGAAATGTCTGATGTTATATGCTAATTCTAGAAACATGTTCAAATACTGACAATAGCACTTAGCACTAACACTTAGACTTACATACTGCTTCATAATGCTTTGCAGCCCTCCCTAAGTGGGCTTACAGAGTCAGCATATTGTCCTCAATATCTGGGTTCTCATTTTACCGACCTCAGAAGGATGGAAGGCTGTGTCAACCTTGAGCCGGTGAAACTCAAACTGCCGAATTGCTGATATTCAATAGAATTAGCCTTCAATACTGCATTCTAACCATTGGCCTACTATGGCTCTGCTGACTACTGCCATCAGATAATATTAATATTTGGCATTATTAAAGCCAATGTTTAGAGGACTTCAATTTTTTAAATAAACAATAGCTTGTATTTATTTATTTATTTATTTATTTATTTATTTATTTATTTATTTAATTGTAGGCTGCCCAACTCCCAAAGGACTTTTTTGTTATGAGTCTGTAAGGAAATTGAAATTAAAAGCCTCTGAGGTAAAAGAGAAACTAGTACAATGCCACGTGATGGATTCATGGTGAACGTGATATTTGACCCAGGAGCTTCTGCTTTGTAGTTCACCCTCTTAACATTACACTATATCAGCCCCCTGTGACTGCAGACCATTTGTCAGATACCACCAGATTCTGTAAAGCCTTCCATTGTCAAAGACAAGATCCTGAGCATACACTATCACCAGCAAGTGAAATATATATTGCCTCCACTGAACTTTGAGAGAAAATTCAGCCTTAAATTACAGACAGGACTTTCTAAACACCACATGAAATTGTCTTTAAATCTGCCAAGGCCGTGATTAAAAACAGCTATGGGGACACTTTATGGCATCTCAGCAAGCTAAAGCATTGCCTTTTTAAATCCATTACTCTTTTTCTTTAGATTATGATGTTCAGTTGGCCATGCTCAAGATACAAAAGGATTTTTTTTAGAACTTTTAGGAACATGTGTTGGTTTGGCTATACTCCATAGAATATGAAAACCAGGTTAGCAGGGCTTCATGTGCCATTGTCTCCTAACTAAAGTATCACTGAATTAAGAAAGGAAAATCTATGATGACCCATTGTGTGCAGGCTGCAAGAAGTCCTACCATCCCTTGCCCTATATCTGTACCTCTGGGTAGATATAAAGAAAACCAAAGAGATGGAATATCTAAAGGGGCCTATCAGGGCTGCTCTGGGTTACCCTTTCTGTGCAGATTGCTAGAAAAAGAATTAGCTTTACACTAATGTATTATTTCAGCTTCACCTGATTAAGGTATATTAATTTAATCCAAACAACCTTAAAGCAATTTTGTACCATATGGCCCAATAGAATTAAGCAACTAATATGTCCATTGATAACAGAAGCCTTGCCTTTTGAAAATAAGTGTGCTTACTTCCAATAAGTGTGGTATTCTCTAGTTAAGTGGAAGTGAATCATCATTGTCTTCTGCTCTTCCTGGCATTATTTTCTCAAGTGACATTTAGAGTCAGGATGTTGGATTCCATTCAGTTCCATGGCTCTTGATTCTGCCTGTTAGCCTATTTGTTTATTCCTTCTGTTCCTGGATTTTCTTGCTCTTCAACCTCAGAATGAAAACTAAAAGCTTCCTGACTGCCGTTCTGAAATCACTTTGTTCTTTCTTCCCAGGAAGGCCCTTTGAGATGTTCTTTGTGCAAATTATTCTGTTGTAGAGTCAAGAGGTTGGAGCCACAATGCCTGGGATTTCTACAGGCATCTCTCCCCACCCCCATTCTACATTTTTTGAAAAAAAATCTGAAGCCAAGTACTTAAAAAAAAAGGTTTTAGCTTAGAAACCACCCAGACAGTAAATTACCCACACTTCATACAAAATAATTATTTGCTTTTATAATGAATAATATATGTACGCTGAATGTTCTTTCCAAATGGATGTCTCATTGGAGATGACTTTTCATTCTGAAATGCCTCAAGATTTTGCCATCACCAAATGGAAATACTGAATATTTGAAAAAGGATTGTCATTAATAGGATCTGCACTGTGCTGAAGATTGCAGAAGTATAGCCTGACAATGTAATGTATTGCCCATGTAGAAATCCCTTTAAAGTGATTTATTTACAAAAAGAAACCCATTAAATTTCACAGCAGTGTTCATGTTTGTTGTAATTTGTATTCACCTTACCATGGACTGCCTCCTTTTTACTTGGACTATTACACTGTCTGAATAGTAGTATTACATAAGATAAAACAAGAACATGGGAAACTGATTTACACCAGGATAGAGGCCATCTATCCACATTTTATACCTTGATTGTCCAAGGGGCATAACAGAATTTCAAATAGAGATCTGTTTATTCTTAGTTCTGATCCTGGTTGGACTGATTGGAGATGCCAGGAATTGTATCCACAGACTTTCTTTGCACAAAGCAAGTAATGCTTCTGAATAAGGATGAATTTTTGGAGTAAATATTCTGATTTTGAATTTTTTTAATATGCTTGGAATGCACATGGCAAAGACCAGAGGAACAAGGATATAATCTGAACCAATTTAGTGACCTAGGTCTGAAAACTGGAAAAATCAGAGGAGTGGGAAATTATTTGGGAGGAATGCCTACTATTTTTTTAATTATTTTTTACTCTTAATTAATTTTTTATTGTTTTATTATATAAAATTGTATATTTTTATTAATTATATATTATAATATTAATATTACTTTATTACTATTACTACTACTATATAATTAACATTAATATAACTGCTGATCTATCTATCATCTATCTAGGTACCATCCCTGCTATCTCTAGCTACTTACCCTGTTTCCCCCAAAATAAGACATCCCCTGACAATAAGCCCAATCGGGCTTTTGAGTGCATGGCAATAAGGCCAAGCTTATGGCATAATCTTTCTCACTGGAAAGGGGGTACAATATCATTAGGCCCATATATTTAAACTGCCTAGTTTCATCAGTGAGAATCAACTATTCAAAGTTTTTTTTACATCTACCATAAAACCTACCCTCTGTATTTTCCTCAGTACCTGGGTGATACAGTGCCCAGTTTTGCATAGATAACCTCTCTGATTTAACCTGTCAATTTATAATTTAAACAGTCATCACTGTTTCTTTGGGTCCTATTTCTGTTGTATTGTATGTTGTTCTATAATTAGACCATAACAAGAAAAGTTACTGTTTACTTCTGTTTGTTTAATTTATTAAAGGGCTTAATAGTAAACCCTTTAATCTGTTGCCAACAAAGTAGAATCTTTGATATTAATGTTGGTTAGTGTCGTAATATGATTTCTGTTGATTTAAAATACACATTTTAGCAACACAATATAATATATTTTCTCTCTTTATCTCCTCTTGATTTTCTAGCAATTGAAGACGTTATAAAGTAAATCCTCTTCTAAACCTGTGGCTTTCATACTCAGCTGTGGGCCCAGTTGGGAAAGACAAAAATTATTTTCATTATCTGGATGCATCCCAGTTGATAATATCTCAAAGACTTCTAATCAGTCATTCATTCTCCTCTTTTTTCTCTCTCTCACATATATACCCAATGGGCACATAGTAATTTCCTGAAAGGTGTCTATGCTTGAAATGTGTTTGAATAGGTGTCTATGCATACATACTGGACTTATTCACACCGTATTTTTTAAAACCTTCAGTAGTTTTGCTTCCTCATTATCCTTTGCCAAAACTGGGGGAAAAAACACCACCATGTCTTTGATTTTCCTCATAGACAAAGAATAATCTTGTTCAATTGGAGACCCTGTACCTTGTATGGAATATTAATTTGCAATGAAATATGCAAGGATATGCAATATTTCTCAGTTTAAGGATTGTATTTGACTATTGATTGGTCTGTTTGGAACCTGCAATACAAAATGAGCAGGTTAGAAAAATACATGCATGGCATATATATTAGTAACTATGAGTCTAATCAGGTACAAACTGAGAACACTATCTCAATACAAAAAAAAGGAAATAATATTAGTGAAAGCAATTAAAACATCCCAATCAATATAATCATAATAGGAAGAGAACAATATTATTCCAAAACATAAGAAATCTTCAGTGAAACCTATATCCCAAGAATGACTGACAGTATACACAAGTTAGAGAAAGTAACTATGAAAACTCTCAACACATTAACCCCAAAGGGACAAATTAAAAAATATGAACCAAAAGGATGAGAAGCATCATATACCTCTACAGACATCCCAAAATACAGAAACCTGACATGCTGCTCTGACCTATCATATTGCTACCAAGGATCCCTATATACAACTTATCCAAGAACTGCCAAAAAACCTCCAATATTTTTAATAGATAGATGAAAACACTCCATCAGTTCATCACTATGATACTTTGAAAAAAAATGAAAGTCTTAATGAAAGAAGAGAGCAAAATCAGTATATCCTTTGACAACAGAGCTTCATCTTGATTGACCCAAGTAAGCACGGGAAAATTGAAGTACCAAAATTTATGGAATACACAGTCTCAGCCTATGTACTTTCACTCTGAAAATCAAATTTAGAAACTGATCAAAGGAATTCTAATGGACTTCCCCATCTCAGCACTTATAGCCGAGGCAGTAATGTAATGACTAGGAACTACATTTTTCCCACTAATTCAGCCCACAATGTGCATCTGTTTTATTTATTTATTTATTTATTTATTTATTTATTTATTTATTTATTCATTCATTCATTCATTTATTTATTTATTTATTTATTTATTTATTTATTTATTTATTTATTTATTTATTTATTTA
>JANHGD010008193.1:42154-53198 GCA_027560375.1 Imantodes cenchoa | reverse complement strand
AAGAACATCAAGCAATTGGTGAAGCAAGGTTTTGTGAGATTGCAGTATGTGCCTACCAAAGAACAGATTGCTGATTTACTGAACAAACCAATTCCGACCGCTCAACACAAGTATCCTTGGAAGAAGATGTGCCTTATGTGATTGTCCGTCCAGTACCAAAGAAGGAGACTGTCACTGCATTTTTTTCTGTTTTGGCAGCAGCTGTATTAATCTGGCATGGCATGTCTATTAATGCCTTGGTTCTGTGCTATTCTATTTACTTATTGCTCTATGCTCTATGAAATCATTTCCTGTTCATTATGTTGAAGGTTTTTTTTGAAGATAATATCCCGTGATTCTTTTTCTGTTTCACGCATGCCCAGCTCCTCCCACCTTTCTCCCCATTATTTTTGTGTCACTGTATTGGTAAGGATGATTTTTCTTTTTGTCTCATACAATGTGGTTAAATAAATAGTTATTTTTTGAAGAAATTCCTCCAGCATTTTACCCTGCTGTCATGACGGACGAAAGATTCATCCTCTATGCTGAGTGCTATCGTAAATCACTCCTGTCACCGAGGACCCCTTCTAACAAAGGAGGATACCCTGGAATTTCTCTTCCTGGTGCAAAAGGGGAGCACCTTCTTTTTATCCCTGGATTCGACAACTATGGGATCCAGGGCAGGACCAAATAGGGACTGACCAGCAATCGGGGCAGATGCCAGTCGCCACTTGTGGTGGACATCGGCGGGCCAGCTGTGGAGCCAATGCATCCATTGGGCTACAACTACTGATCCCATGGCCTGAGATGCAAAGTGGGCTGCCTGTAAGGTGGCGTCCGATGCAAATTGTGCGGCAGCCAGAAGTTTGTTTATGTCCTTGTGGGCTCTGGGGTCAGCTGGAGGCAGGTGCTCCTGTAAGGTGTGCAGCCACTTGACTGAGGACCTTCAGAAAAAGGAGGCCATGGTGGAAGTCTTCACGGCCCATGCTGCCACCTGGTGGGACCTCTGGAGGGCTGTTTCAATGTGGTGGTCCTCCGGGCAGAGGAGCTCCTCCGAGTCCTGTGGCATCTGGGCATTTGTATATAATGCTAGTATTGGAGCATCTACCAGGGGGACTCGGAAATGCTGAGCTAGTTGCTGGGCAACATTAAAGTACCTCTTATCTAAGGGCCTGGCTGGGCTCCAAAAGCTGGTGACTGCCACTGTTTGGTGACTGCGTCTACAAACAGATTGGGTGTGGGGATGATTTCTGCCTGAGATGTGGCCTTCTCAAAGATGGGGTCCACCTGGGATGCACTGGTTGCAGGGGTGGACGAGGAGGCTGGCAAGTTAGCCCTTTTAGTTCTTGATTTGATTTAAGTTTCCCCTGGCTATCCAGTAATTCTTTATATCTTATAATCTTTTTTTATCTAATGTATTCGGGTATATCGTTGCCTCCATTGGTGAAACTCAATTTGACAATTTTGTATAAAATTTCTTTTTAACTTTTCCCCATGTCCTTATTAGTGCTTCTCATATTTGGTGTTGATAGAAGTATAAATGTGTCTTTTTATGCTTGTCCCATAAAAAGGCATACCAGCCTACCTGTAAATCATGTCCTTCAATCATTAGCACCTTTTCATTATCTAATTTTATCCACTCCTTGATCTATAGTAACCCCACCGCTTGATGATAAAGTTCCCATTTTGGAAGTTCAAAGCCACCTCTGCATCCATTATCTTGTAATGTCTTCATAAGGTGCTTTCTTACCCTGCCAAACATTTTTTCTGTTACTTTATTTAGTTCCTCAAAAAATTTCCTGTTTAATTTTATCGGGACTGTTTGAAATAAATATAATAATTTTGGCAGTATATTCATTTTAATCACTGCTATCCTACGTAATAATGAAAGCTGTAATTTTCCCCAAATCTCTAAGTCTTTCTTCACTTGTTGTATCAGTTTTTTATAATTATCGTCTTTTATTGAGGAACAGCTTACAGTAAGCCAAATTCCTAAATATTTGATCTTTTTTTCAATTTGCAATCCCAATTCTTTTTCTAATTCTTTCTTTTGTTTTTCAGTTAAGTTCTTTACTAATCTTTCCATCTTCTCTCTATTGATTTTCAGTCCAGCCACTATACCATACTCTTCTATTTCTTTCATTAAAATGTTTCCTGCCTCGAGTGGCTCTTCTATAAAGAACACTAGGTCATCCGCAAATGCCTGTGTCTTATATTCTTCTTTCTTTACCTTTAATCCTTTTATCTCTCTATTATGTCTAATTTGGGTTAACAGCACTTCTAAAGTCAGAATAAAAAACAGAGGGTTTTTTTTATAATTAAAAAAAATATTATTATTTTTTTAAAATTTTTGCATGCAGGAATACAGAGAAAATGCTCAAAGGCAACATTTCCAGAAGATTACTACAGTCCTCAAAGATTACTAATGAACTTTTTATAAGCATACACCTAAAAGAATTAAGAATACAAACTTGTCAAGTTATATATAAATTGCCTTAGCAGATAAAATAATTCCTCATACATAGCTTATATGCACAAAATGAAAAAGGCTACTACACCACACTCACCTCACCCAGATCTATGCCATTACAGGCAATCCTCACTTAACAATCCTAATTGAGACCAAAATTTTCAACACTATGAAGTGGTTGTGAGGCAAAATATCACATGACCACCCTGCTTAGCAATGGCAATTAGGTAGGCCCATTTGCAATCATTAAGTGCGGACCACATTGTTAGGTGACAAATTCACATTTCTCCTATCCTGCTGCTCTTGTCTTCACTTCAGCTCCCTACACAAACCTATCTTCCTCTTATTTCTGCCCTCTTGGCTGACCCACACTCTGCTGCTGTCACCCACTTCAGTCACCTCCAGCTGAGCTTCACCATCTTCTTCCTCCCTGTCAGCCTACTTGGGTAAACCAGACAGGAAACAACTACCAGTAGATAAGCTAAATCTACTTTAAATCTGCATTAACATAATCTTCCAAGTCTGAGGGTACCAAATTCCCACCACCACTTCTACTCATCTGATAAATTAGGGTTGGGCTTGTTCTTGGGCAGCCAAAATTAAGCTTTCTTTTTTTTTTCTTCAGCAACCCTTATCTCAACCATCTCCATGTTAGCTTTGTATCTAACTTTCCTTCAATGTCCTTCAGGTGTTGACTTTGTATAGGCTTATTTTTCCAGTTAGAAACTCAATGCTCAATTGTTTCCTTTTGATATTTTACTTTCAATCTCATTGTTTTCAAGAGGTTTCCCTTATTCACCTCCTTCAGCAAAGGCACCTTTGCTTTTTATATAGTCATTTAATCCGTGTTTTTCCTCTTCCACAGTTTGTTTCACCTACAAGAGTCCACCCTGAAATTTAGGCAAATACAATTGATCAATATCACTTTTTGGGTGCAGGGCATAATTCACGGTCATTAGTTTTCTTGTCTTTCGATCCAAGTTATCAAATTCTAGCTGATTCCAATCAATTATTCCATCTGAATATCATATTACAGGCATTGCCCAGGTATTAGTTGCCTTTATGATATTTTCTCCATTTAGCTTTGATCTCAAGATTTTCCAGACTCGCTTTATATATTCTGTTGAAGTAGTTTCTTTGACTTGGTTATGCAATAGATCAGAAACTTCCAAAACTCCTAAGTACTTGTACCCTTCTTCTGGTGGTACTGCCTTTATCAACTCTTTATTATCAAGTCTAAATCCATAATCTTCAACAATTTTTCCTGCCTTAACACAATCGTTGCACATTTATCAATGGCAAATTGCATTACAACAGAGGTCTTTAAACTTGGCAACTTTAAGACTTGTGGACTTCAACTCCCAGAATTCTCCAGCCAGCTATGATTATTATTATTATTATTTTACCTTATATTCGTATTTTGTTTTTTACATTGTGAGCCACCACATGTGTGTATGTGTGTTACAAGAAAAAAAAGTAAGATAAGGAATAGAACCAGCGGTGGGTTGCTCCCGGTTTGGCCCTCTTTTAAGAACCGGTAGTGCCGGCAGCAGGAGACTCTGCCCACCTGCCCAGGATGCTTCTGCACACGTGAGCGCACAAGCAAACCTGTAGTAAAGGGTTTTAGAACCCACTACTGAATAGAACATACAGTATGCTCAGTGTTTAGAATGCAGTATTGCAGACTGCCCACTGCTAGAAGTTTAATCCTGACCAGTTCAAGGTTGACTCAGCCTTCTATGCTTCTAGGTTCAGTACAATGAGGACCCAGATTTTGGGGGACAATATGCTGACTCTGTAAACCACTTAGAGAGTGCTGTGAAGCACTATGAAGCAGAATGTAAGTCTAGGTGCTATTGTTATTGCTACTAGATCTTAGTGATAGTCATGTTTCTCCTCGGATATTACTTCAGCAATTTCATGAAGAGGGAAGAAGTCACAAAAGCATTAATCTGATGAAACAATATGTATTTTTCCTTCTCCCCACCTATACCAAAGTGCACTAATAATATAATGAAAAGCTCATTGCACAATGCAGTTATTGATCAGAATGGGGGAAATGTGGCTTGCTTAACGAAATTCTAAGTTCACATTTTTTGCATTCTTGTATTTTTCCTCAGGGCTCTGTGCTATGCAAAGCAAATTACACCAAGAAGCTTGTGTTTCAGAATAGGCCCGTCCATTGTTTCTCTTGTGCTTATACCAGAAACATATTTTCTGTTTTAAATATGACAAGCCCAGCAGAATAGTTTCTGAAAGTTAATGAAATATTGTAATGTGATCAAGATCAAATAAGTTCATTTTTTTCCCTTTCTCCCTTACCCTCCCCTTACAAAACTAGTGATTTATCTTAATTGCCACAAGCTGTTTACAGATGCATCCCATATAATACAGAATCATCACAATCAGCACATGGCTGAAACAAGAAAATGCAAGAGGAGGATTAGTCCCTCCTTTTTTGTACTGAAATGAACAGCCACCATTAATTAATGAACATCTGGTTCATTATATGGTATAAAGATTATAATGGCCTAGAAGGCAGCATTGTCACTGATGGCAACTTGGTATTGCCTGAGGAGTGGCTATGGAACATAAGGCAAAGGATATTTTTAAAAGATCTCAGCAGTTTTAATTCTTACCATAGAGATGGCACTTGGTAGGACCCTCCAGTGGTTTTTCTGATTGGTTTTTAGCCAGTCAATTATTATATTCTCAAGTAGGACTTTTTGGGAGCTGGTGGCCCCTTTCTTAGTTTTAGCTATATTCTCAAGTGGGACTTTCTCTTTTTGGGAACTGGTGGGCTTTTTCCAGGAGTGGGTTCTAAGTTACCTCACTGCCAGTTTCTCTTCCTCCTGTGCCACATGGGCATGCATGTGCTTCGTGCGCACATGCATGTGCAATGTCAAAAAATAAAAAAATAATTTTTTTAAAAAGCCATAAACAAGATGGTGATTCATGCGCCGTGCTGGAAACTCAGCTTCTGCACATGCTCAGAAGAAAAAAATATTTTTTAAAATAAAAAAGATGGCAGCGCCGAACCGGTTCCGTGACATCATCATGACATCACCAGCAGGTCGCTACCAGTTTGGGCAAACCAGTCTGAATCGGGAGGAACCCACCTCTGGCCTTTTCCTAGTTTCATGATCTTGTGCCGTTTGTAGAGCTTGATTACAGCTTGTAGAACCCAGTTCTAGAACTCAGTGCTCTAGGCAGGATGATAACAAATTGCTTTAAGAATATGCACTCACATTACAGATTTTTTGAGAAGTCTGAATTTTTGAGGCAACTAATTTTTGGCCCACTGTCTGATCTGATTCAAGGCTTCTTAATATAGTTCCTCTACTCCATGGGTGTCAAACTCCCAGTTTCATGTTGCCATCGCATGGTATTTTGTGATGTTTTTCTCCTTCCCAGAATTGGGGTGGGTATGGCCTACGTGTGATGCATCCAGCCTGCAGACCACCAGTTTGACACCCCTGCTCTACTCTGAACCTCTCTCCTCAAAACTGTTGTTAATAACCATCAGCAAGGAGTTTAGAGCATTATTGAATTGCAGTCTGAACAAGTTTACAGTCACATGATCCTGAGGTAAAAAACTGCTAAAAGTTTTCAAGACCGTCCTAGTCAGGTAAAGAGCCGGAATCCCATTCTCCTGACCAGAGGCACATAGTAGCTACTCTTTCAAATATCCTTAAATAAGTGTCTTCCCGCCCATCTTAATCAGCTTTATTTCTATGCAAGGTTGTGGCAATGGAACAGCAGGAGGGGTTAAGGAAAGGGCATCCCATCTGCAGAGTTCCAAAATAGCTGACATCTGCTTCTGATACCTTTGCTCATTAGCGGGATCATTCTGATGCCTTTCCTTTCTGGCAAATATTTCTCTTTCCAATTAATTTTGGTATATTGGCTCCCATTGTGCTCTATATTCCCAAGCTTATTCCGGGTGCATCATGGCTTGCAAAATGGCTATGGTATCCACTCCACATGCAGCCTGGCCTGTAGGGAGGACTGGCATCTTTAAAGTGTCCTTGGGTTGGGCTCATCAGAAGAGTCATTCTGATTTAACTGTTGCATCTTTTCTGTACATCTACTCCAGTTTTCCTCAACCTTGAAAGTTTGAAGATGTGTGGACTTCAACTCCCAGAATTGAGAGTTGAGGTCCACTCATCTTCAAACTTTCAAGGTTGAGAAACACTGATCTACTCAGTCATACCAAGAAACTTTTGCTAAACCAATCTACTGTAGGCTTGGATTTTGGAATGTAACTCTGATTCATCCAATGCATAAAGTTTTAATTATTGAGAACCCTAAAAGATTTCCTCAGGCATTATTTTCTTGAATCATTTCCTTGCCCTTTGTGGGTGGGCCACTAGCTAGGGCCTCTTCCAAATCCCACTGCTGACACCTACAGAGTAGCAGAAATCCTTGTCTACAGAGAGGTGTGGAACTGACTGGTGAGTAACAGAAAGCAAACACTGGTCTTTCTCCAAAGATTCATAAAACCTTCCTAAGTTTATTTCCCCCCAGATGTTTGACCAGTTAGGGAAACAGGTTGTCAACAAAGATAGACTCTGAAATTTTCAGCAGTCCAAACCAAATACTTAAAAGTAACGCTTAAAATATAAAATCAAGGATGTAAATGGGTGTGGCTGCAGCAGTTTGAGACTTATTCTCCTACTCTTTGCACTAACAGTCTCAGTGTGCTTTCCAGTCTCAGCTGTCAGCATATAGCCGATTCCTTACTTGAGAAGTGTCTGACCCCTTCATGCTGCTGAGAAAGACTTTCCAATGTTCTATGCCTGGAAAATGAGCTGAATCCTGGCCAAGCAACATAGAATGGCAGAGGAGTATGTTTATTCAAATGTGATCAGAGTAATCTCAGCAGGCTTCTTTGTTGTCCTCTGGTATCTACTGTCTCCATCAACCTTCTTCTCCAGCCGTTCCCACCTACCCTTTCTTCAGAGAAGCCTTTGTGTTTAACAAACTCAAAGTCTGCAGGCACTCATAATCTGGAGCTGTGACTTACCCACAAGGATGCTGGTGGGTAAGTCCCTTAATTCTCACACAGAGAATTTCAGTTTTTAGTCCATTATGTTTTAAATGCTATGCTACACTGGTGCATTATTGTTAATCAGTTTGACTTTAGTCTGTAGGTTCCTATTTGATCCTTTTGTTCAGTTAGTGTTGCAAGTAATTAAAAAATTCCATTTGACACTGAAATTATAACATATATTTGTAAAAAAAAAAACTAACAATCTAATATAAAACTAGCTTAAACAGATTGGTTTAACAAATTGAATATATAGTCGTAAGTGGTTCTTAAAAGCTATTTTTCATACATATTGGCTCTCATATTTGGATGATTCACTGAATCTGAGGAAATATTTACGAAGATTGTCACCTCTCCAAAAGCCTACATCTTGCACTCCATCCAGTTACCAATCAAGGCTACAAAGTGTTTACACATTCAGGAAACATTGAACAATAGAATTGGGTATAATTAACTTATTGATGAAAGTTCACTGCAATTGTCCTATTAATCACTCTCAAAAGCCTAATACTAATATTAAACAGCATTAGAGATAGACTATAGCCCACTGGTTTAACTGCTATAGGGTTAAAGTCTAGTCATCAATTGCTGTCCTCTGACTATGATCACATAGATAAGAATATTGTCAGTGTATTACAGAGTTCTTTATTCCCAAACCTAAAAGAATACCACAGTGAATTAAAACAAATGCTGCTGTGAATCCATATTTTCTCCATAGAGAGGTAATTAATCAAAGTGACTAAGGCTGGTTTGCTTCAATCTACCATGGTCCAAATAATACACAGACTCTGTGTGCTACTATACTATGTAGGCTATCCAGTTGATGAAAAGGAGTAGCTGGTGATAAAACCATGAGACACTGTAAATCAGATCTCACAGATAAATCAGATCTCAAATAAAGTTGCAACTAGTGTACCAGCTGAAGTTGGGCAATGACCACCCTTGCCACAGCTGCTGATTCAGACAATACCAGGAAGACATGCCCCTTCCCCCAAGTCATAGATCTACTCCTGCAAGAGTAGTGCAATTCTATCAAGAGTCATTATTGGGATTATCCTAAAGCCCCACTATATAAACCTATCTACCTTGTTAGGATTTATTTGAGTCTCTTCTCTCCACTCCAACCCTCATAGCCTCAAAGCTGCAGGACAAGACTTTGACAACATATTCAATGGAGCCTAGAGTCATGATATATAGATGGGAATCATCAACATACTGTACTAATGTTACTGGAACTCAAGCTACCACATCTCCCCTCACAATAGTGGATGATAAATAATGGGAAAGAGAGCTGACCTCTGTAGTACCCCTAAGGAAATAATCACTGCATTGCTCCCTTTTCCTCTAACCACTCACAAAGAGGAAGAGGAAGGAGGAGGGGGAGGATGATGATGATGCAACCCAGAACTGTAGTCCAGAAGGATAATCTGTTTCCTCTGGGCTGCTCTGCATTTGGTCCCAAGCCACTGTCCTAACAAACTTTACTAAAAATGGAACTAATATTTTTTTAATCGAAGGAGGCCTCTTAAATTCTTTACGGGCTGTTGCATTGTTTCCTCCTGCAATGAAGCATTCATAACATCCTGATCCAATGAACTACTGCCTTTCAGCTGCTCAAAGGGACAAAAATCTAACCCATGGGTAGTGAAAGATATTCTGTAATCCATTTCTCTATGGTTAAAGCCCTAAAAGAATCCCAGATAATACAATAAGATGATGATATAGTCACCACACAAGACCTTGCCCAAACAGAATCTAGACTTTAGTAAATTTGAATAACTACATGAAAATTGGCTGGATGGATCTTGGACCATTCACTCTTTCTCAATCCAACTAACCTCACAGATCGTTGTTGTAGGGAAAATAAGAGGCGGAAGGAATATTTGGTATATTTACTGCTTGGAGCGATTTAGAAAAATAACAAAGGTGGAATATAAATAAATAAATAAATTGTAATTATTGGTAATAGGCAGATGGTATCTCTACTGAATGATTTTTATCTAAAACATAATTAACCATCCCATGAAGGGCTGCTAGATAACAATTGTGTGATATAGTAAAATTGTAATTCATATTGTATCCTCTGTAAATTGCAAGCTTCTCTTCCTGCCTTAGGCACAAAGCCAGCTAGGTGATCTTGGGCCAGTCACTTTCTCTCAACCTTAGGAAGGAAGCAATGGTAAATCACTTTTGAAAAAACTTGCCAAGAAATCTAACCCATGGGACTTGTTCAGGCAGTCTCTGAGAATCAGACACAACTGAATAGAAGAAAAAAGTATTCTTTAATGAAAGAAATACCAATCAAATGGGTTTATGTCTTGTTTTTCACCATGAGAAAGGATTCCCATATCTTCTATAAACAACAGCTTCTTTTTAGACCAAACAGTATGAAGATTAATCTTTTAAATCAGGAATAGGCAAATTGATTCTCTCCAGAGGATTCAATCTATAGTTGCCACAATATCATGCTGTGAGCCATGCTATTGGGGGCTTACAGAACTTTATTTATTCATTTTACTGTAAAAAAAAGATGTGCCATAAATCCCATTTCTAACTGGAGAATTTATGTGGAAGACACTAGATTGCCTACTTTTGTCTTCCAAGAACTACATACCAAGTCATATTTAATATTTGGATTGTGTTACTAAAATATTTTTTGCGAGAGTAGAGATAGATTTGCTCCTTCTGTCTCTTGAGTTGAGTGCCCTATGGTCCTTCACACTTCTCCATGGGTTACAGAGTAAAACTGTACAACAGAGAATCTTTGCTGCTAATGTAATTTTGCCAAATGGTTCAACATGCTGGCGGATCACGTATGCTGCACGTAGAACTAACCCAAGTTGAGCAGGCTGTCTGCTGCATGGGATCACTGTACAAATTGTAGAGGGTGACAGGCCTAGTATTTGAGGAGTCAAAATTATTGTACATATTATTGCTTCTCTCACTATGATGCCAATTTTCTAGGGCTTAAAATCTTCAAATATGACTCAGTTATTCAAATGCTTATTAAACTTCACATTCTAAAAGAAAGGTCTTCCTACCAATTGATAAATAATGTGAAACAAAATATAACAGTGAAATAGGAAACTAACCTCTATCTCTCTTAAATAATGTCATAGAACAAGAAAAGATGAAGGAAGGCTGATCCAAACGATTAGACAGTTCAAATGTTTAGAATGAAAGTTTATATGATTATAGTTTAGGGGAAAATCATACTTTATACTTTGAGGAGGGGGACAGGAGACATAAACTGCTGCAAAACAGGGGATGGGGTAAATTTCTAGCAAAAAAGAGCTAATCTCAACCAACACTATTGGTCAGTCCCAATTTTGGCCTTGAACCACCAGTCACCTCCACATTGCATCAACATACTCAAAACCATGAATAATGGTGATCTCATACTTCATGCATCCATTGTAGTGCCTTTATTCTTTGGGCCAGTCACTGTCTTTCAGTTGCAAAATGACATAAAACATACGAAGAGAGGTTGCAGGAACTGGGCATGGCTAGCCTAGCAAAGAGAAGGACCAGGGGGGACATGATAG
>JANHGD010008192.1:393734-404420 GCA_027560375.1 Imantodes cenchoa | reverse complement strand
CATACGCTACAAACCATTTCAATGTTAATAGACAGCATATCGCTTAATTAGGTGTCATCAAAGGAAGTCTGACCCTTGATGTCTGTTTAATCAAATGTTTAGGATCTAGATGGTTGAAATGACTCTTCTGTCTTCCAGGGACAGGTCAATAAGGCTAAGCCTGTTGGTCCCATCCTTCTACTTAATCTCCCCCCCACCCCGCCTTTTCAAATTGCCTTTAGTTTTTTCATACACACACATAGACATACACATACAATGAGAGAGAGAGAGAGAGAGAGAGAGAGAGAGAGAGAGAGAGAGAGAATATTTATGTGTGTTTATATGCGCACCCACACACCAGTGTTGGGTTTCACTTACCTTTGCTGCCAGTTCAGGAATGGGCACGCACAGGCGCGCACACAATGCTTCTGCACATGCACAGCACCTTCTGTGCATGCACAGAGCATTGTTATGATGTCCAGGCAGGTGGGCGAAGCCTCCCATCACCACCGCTACCAGTTTTGCCAGATCTGGAGCAAACTGGTAGCAACACACCTCTGACACACACACACACACAGTGGGGTTTTTTTCTAGTCCATCAGTCTGTTCCATCATGAGGTTGAAGTTTCTGCTTAGTGATCATTTCCTCAAGGACACAATCATATTTTCTTTAGTCCACAATTGCTTGGTTGGTTCTTCTTGAAGTCTATGGTAAACATATCTAAATCTATAAATCTTCTTTCACTCTTTCTCATTGTCCAACTTGCAAACCCATGTATTGCTTGACTTAAAGCAAGATCATCGCTTTAATTGTTTTACTCTTTATCACCTCAATAATTCATTTTTTGTAACCTTGTCAAATGTTCGTATTGGCTTCCTCCCTACAGGTAAGCACTCACTTTTTCCCCTGCAGTGCATGAGTTAGTTAGTTATTTCCCTCCTTTATTATTTTTTATAAATAACTCAAGATGATGAACAAATCTAATACTCCTTCCTTCTCCGTTTTTCCCACTGTAGCAACCCTGTGCGGTAAGTTGGGATGACAGAGTTTGGCTGGTCCAAAGTCACTCAGCTAGCTTTCATGGGTGAACTGGAACTCACAGTCTCCCAGTTTCTAGCCTGGTATCTTAACCCATTGGACCAAACTTTATTTATTCTTAACCCAAGTAAGGAAAATTAGCTACCATCTTTTCTTCTTCGCCTCTTTGTAGATTGGTATTACCTTTGTTTAATATTTAATATTAAACCAGATTTTTTTAACTTTTCATTTTTATTTTAATTCTTCTAAATTTTCTATATCCTTAACTATCAAGGTGGTATCATAGGCATTATCAGTCTGCAGTTTTAATTCCAGATGTTGTTTCTTCCAATCTTATAGTAAAGTAATTGTGTAAGTTAAATAAATATGGAATAACATGTACCCATATCTTACTTTCTTCTTATTCTGAACTACTCCAATTCTTAGAATAGCTATTTATTCCTTGAAAGATTTTTTTCAGAAAAATAATCAGAGGTTCTGGCACATCCATTAACCTTACTGTGTTCCACATTCTGGGGTGATCTCCATAATCAAAGGCCTTGCTGAAGTCAAAAGAACAAAGAGAAATCTACTTTTTCATTCTCTTAGGTGGGTACACTGTTCATCTTTTCTTAGCTAACTCAACTTAGGTCTTTTTTTAAACAATCCTGTTCTTTTGCCATTTTTCTCTATCTTCTTCAGAGTAAGTACTTCAGCAAAACTTTTCTTGAGTGAGGAATGACTGCACTTGTTTGTGATTTTCTTGCATCTTCTTTTCTCTCTATTTGCAAACACAAATCTTTTCCAGGCTCTAGGATACTCAGCCTAATTCATATTTGCTGACACAGAGCTGTTAGCACTTGCATTTTCTCATGCAGTTTTAAACAGGTCAACGGACATCTCATCTGCTCTGGTGCTTTTCTATTTCCTAGCTGGTCCATTGCCTACTGTGACGTTGGTTCCAGAATACATTTTACCTCTGCAAGTGCATCTGACATTAAATAACCCATTTCAGTAAAGCCTTTTCATTTTCCTTTAATCTCTATTGTCTCTATTACATCTCTTCTGTTATTCCTCTTGAGTATTACTACTTGTAACATTTTCTGTGATTTCTTGAATCTTCTTTAAACAGCTTTCCTTTCTTTTCTTTCCCTTTTCCCTTTTCTCTTTTCCCTTTTCCTGTGTTCCTTTTGATTTTATTCTAATGACATTCTCAATTGATATATTTTCCTTATTCTTTTTGACTCAACGTGGAGAATAATATTAGTAAATAGTCATAAGTATTCTAAACTTCATCTTCATAAATGGCATATTTGCATATTCTGTTTGATGGTTTGTAATACACCTAATTTATATGGAAGTATGCTTTGTAGAAGTTACTTTAAAATGTCTTTGTGTTGGATGCTGAGCTAGATGGTAGCATCTAGTGAAGTTTGGCCATGTCAAAAGGAGGAGGAGGAGGAGGAGGAGGAGGAGGAGGCACAGAATGAGAAAATCTCATATAAGGTCACTCAGAAACTTTCCTGAATTGAAGTCCTTCCTGCTACTTATAAAGAAATAGGAGGCTAACTATTTGAAGCATTGTGTATAGTCTGCAAATAGACAAGCAACTCTGATTAAGCAAAAAGCTTAATCAGACTCCAACACTTAATGCTGCTTAAGGTAGATGACATGTCCCTATGTGTATAATACTTGGAAGAGTAGTATTTATCAATAAGAGACAAATTCTCTGGGACATTTCGCATAACAGGGGAATAAACAGACCGATACATACATGCATGCACGCGCGCACACACACACACACACACACATACAAAAAGAGATACTTACACTTGCTCAGATCTTGTCTTCATTAGCCTCTTTCTCATCTCATAGCTGTGGTATGAAGACAAAGTTAAATAGAAACCTCTCAAAGACAACGAAACCTTTCAGAAAATTGGAAGGCAGATTTTGACATGGTATTCCTGCACATTTATCTATCTCTGTTTTCCCCACAAACATTAAAGCCAGTGACGTGATATTTGCATCATTGTGAATGATTATCCGCAAATACCTGAACATCTGAAAACATATAAAATGGTTTAAAACATTCCATAGTCTTTTAGGTAAAAGTAACCATGTCCTGGCCAACTAGGGCAAAATTAGATGATACGTGGATATGTACAATATATGCACATGTGTCGTTTATTGCTATAATGCAATTACAAGGCACATCAAATTAATAAAAATACTAAAATGCTTAACTAATCCTCTGCATTTTAGATGTTGCTTTGTTGATCGCAGTTAGATACTTTCTCCAACTATTTTTTGTTGTTGTAGAGGTAGATATATAAGGTTTATTGTCCTTACTTTTGTGGCTTCTCCTTAATTTTTTGGGTGGGACAGTCTTATAGAAACGTTCTCAGTGGAGAAAGAGTGAGATGCATGGGTGGATGTTTTTATTTTTATTTTTTTATTTGTCAAAACATGTACAAGATAACAGGTATGGCACATTTGAAGTAGGGGTGAAATCCAGCAGGTTCTGACAGGTTCTGGAGAACCAGTAGCAGACATTTTGAGTAGTTTGGAAAACTGGTAGCGGAAATTTTGAGTATTCGGAGAACTGGCAAATACCACCTCTGGATGGCTCCAGAGTGGGGTGGGAATGGGGATTTTGAAATGTCTTTCCCCTGGAGTGAGGTGGGAATGGAGATTTTGCAGATTTATCTCTCTCTTTTCTGTGTATTTTGAATACTCTTCTCACTTGAAACACAAAGCATTGTAATAATTTTATTATATTTATTGCATTTTAGCTGCATGGGAAGGTATGATTTAAATGTATTATTCTGTTGATCTTTTCTATCCTTCTCTACGGAGTGGAGAGTTTGTCTCTTGAAGGGATGCATTTGAAATGTGGATTTACCAGTGGCTGTTATATATAAGCTGGGTTGACAAAATCAGAAATCAGGAGGTGATAAGCCGCCTTCAAAAGCCAAGAGATATAATCAAACCATAACAAAGCAAAAGTTAGAATATTTTGGATATGTGATGTGACATCCAGAAAAATACGGCATACTTCACTTAATCCTCCAAAGAAAGATTGAAGGCAAATGCGGGCCAGGCAGAAGAAGAATATTATGGCTTCAAAATCTAAGGGACTGGTTTGGACAAAATTCAACAGCACATTTGTGCGACTGTTGATAAAAATAAGATCCCCAACATAATCGCCAACGTCCGATGATGGCTATGACACAAAAAGAAGATTTTGTTGATTAATAATGATGACTTAGTTTGCATTTAGCAGAGATAGAAGTGACTTTCGAAGTCTTCTAATCCAACCCTGCTCAAGCAGGAGACCCTGTACCATTCTGGATAAATGGCTGTTCAATCTCTTCTTTAAAAGTAATCGAGCACCCATATCTTCTGGAGGCAAATCACTCCACTGATTAATTGTTCTCAGGAATTTTCTCCTTAGTTTTAGGATGGATCTCTCCATGTTTCCATATGTTATGTCTTGTCCTGCACTCAGGTGATTTAGAGTATAGGTTTACCTCTCCCCTCTTTTCTGTGACAACCTCTCAAAAATTGGAAGACTGCTATCATGTCACATGTAGTCCTTCTTTTTGTTAGACTAGTCATGCCCAGGTTCCTGCAAGCATTCATTGTCTGTTTTAGCCTTCACTCCTTAATTGCTCTTCACTCTTTCTAGAGCCCTCAATGTAGTTTTTTTTGTATCATGATGACCAAAACTGGATGCACTATTCTAAGCGTCATCTTAGCAAAGCAGTATAAAGCAGTATTAACACTTATATAATTTGCTATTCCCTCTGTTGAAGCAGCCTATGACTGCATTGGCATTTTGATAGCCGCAGCATACAACAATTATCAGTGAAAGAAAGATAAGATACATACCTTTTACCTTAAACTGTCTACCATGGACCTTACACATTTCTTAAGAGGTCCATAAGGGGGCATGTATAAGTGCACCAACATGCCTATCGTCCCTGTCCTACTGTATCCATTTGTATGTACTCATTGTATGTGTTTATGGCTATGTTTTGCTTCTCTGTATTCATTTATTTGTGCCATTTTTTTTCATTTATCCTGTTTCCTTGCACTTGTTGACAAAATAAAATAAATAAATAAAATAAATAAATAAAGATACACAAACACACAATTAAACAATAATATAAAGTTCCAGATATAAAATACAGATAAAAAGGGACAGAAACAAGGTGGAAAATCTTTGTTCCATCTGTTATATTTTACCAACTAATTCTGCTATGTTATAACATATCTTTTACGCTTGAATGTATCTTTCTTTTATCTATCTATCTATCTATCTATCTATCTATCTATCTATCATCTATTCCACTTAAAAACAATTACTGAAATACATAAATACTTGCCCCATTGCAGGATTTTGCTTACAACTGGAAAAGTCAAAAGATAGAATTGGGAAAGCAACAGTTAAAATTGTTTCATATAAGCATATTTCAAATACTCAGGCCCTATGGTGAAATTCATCTTCCAGTGTTAAAGCAGATAGGAGGAAAGGGATTGGCACCATTAGCAATTATTTTTGAGAACTTGGATGACAGGTAAGGTCTCAGAGGACTGCAGCAGGTCAAACTCAATGCCTATTTTTAAGAAGAAAGGGAGGGAATCAAGAATCCAGGGATTTCATTCAAGTAAGTTTAATTTAACACCTAGCAAGTTTTTAGAGTAACTAATAGAGCACTCAATCAGTAAACAGTACAGCCAAAGGAAAATAAAATAAAGAACAGTAAGACAACGGGCCTGAGTTGGTATTATCCCAAGAACGTTTTTCCTTTCTTTTTTTTTTCATGATGAACTGTAGTATCAGTGAGATATTAATTTTGTAGGACATGGGTTTTTTTAAATATATTTAATTACAGCAGGTTCTGTGTAGATTGGAATTTGGCTTCCAATTCTTCTGAAGAAGCAATGGAATTCAAGGATACACTGACCAATCAAATGAGATGAAAAAATAATTACTCCAATATATGTAGCTTTGGACTACTACAATCTTGTCTTCTCCTAGTTTGTTTCAATTTCATGCCGCCAAAGATTTTGTAAAATGTACAAACACCATTTGTTAGATTTTTTTTTAACCAAGGATATCAGCATGTACTGCTAAAATTGCATAGCTGTGACAGAAGCCTGAAAAACTGTCGTAAAGATATTGGCTAATGTGCCTAGTTGAGGAAATCTAGGGGCACAGATTCTAGGGCCGTGATGGCGAAACTATGGCATGTGTGCCACAGTGACACGTGGAGCCATATCTGAGGTGATGCCCTATGTCAGCTACAGTGCACATATGTACACTGGTCAGCTGATTTTTGGCCTTCCAGAGGGCGGGGGAGGCCGTTTTCACCTTCCCCAGGCTTCAGTAAAGCCTCCAGAGCCAGGAATGGCTAAAAACGGACCAAATGGGCCTACCAGAAGTTTCGAAATGAACTTCCGGTAGGCCTCTTGGGCCCATTTTTCACATCCACAGGCACTGGAGGTTTCCCTGAAGCCCGGGGAGGGCGAAAAACGGCCCAATGGGCCTACCAGAAGTCTGGAGGCTTCAGTGAGGCCTGCTCGCATGCGGGGGGGGAGCACAGGGGGGTGTATGCACACATGTACAGGGGAAGGTCATTGCATTGTGGGTGTGGGCATGCACACACATGCTATCACGTGTGCACATGCCCCTTTGGCACCCGAGCAAAAAAAAGTTCGCCATCACTGTTCTAGGGAGTGTGACAAAGTCAACTTTTCTTTCTCCATTTTGATTTTAAAATAGTCTTTATTTTTCCGGCATGCCTATTAAAAATAGGTGGGACAGTTCCACATTTCCTGAGCAGTTTTCTTCTAGGGGTCCCCTACCCCTGGGCCATGACCAGAGGTGGGTTCCTACCAGTGCGCTGTTCACTATAGCTCCGGTACCAGCCCGCCGATTGCATCATCGCACGCGTGACCGCTTTACCAGGCCATGGGCGCCACCATCTTTTTTTTTCATTTTTTCACATTTTTTGGCTCTCTGCGCATGCGCAGAAGTAAAATTGTCCTTCTGCCCATGCACAGAGAGCCAAAATCACGCGAGAGGACATGAGATCACACACATGCATTCGCGCATGTGCGTGCAATCGCAATGCGCACCGGTAGCGGCAAATAAGTACAACCCGCCCCTGGCCATGACCCATCACCGGGCCATGTCCCATTCAGAACTGGGTCATTTAAACAGTGGGTGAGTGCATGTGTGCAGTTCCACTTGTGTGAGTGGTGGGCACTTGCATTCACACACAAAGTTCCACTCGCACAAAGCTCCATTCCACTCGCTTGAAGCGGGTATGTGCATGCCTGCTCCTCTGCCTCTCCCTACGCCCGGCTGCCAAAGTGGAAAGATTGGTGACCACTGTTTTATTGCACGGTTTTGCCAGTTTACTGCATTGTCCCTTGATGTGGGATGATGACAGCTAACATTACAGAGTAGGATAAAGTTGTTCAGATGGCAAAGAGGACCCACACATCTCTTTTTTAGAAAGACTTCATCTCTTCTTCCATCCATGTTAACATAAACTGATCTGCCAAGGTTTAGCATGGGAAATGAAACTTCTGGGGAGCCATAGCCAGGGTTGAGAGATATCTCACATGTGTCTGTGTATGCCTATAACAGAAACAGGTATTCTAGTGCAGTGATTTATTTACAACTAATTATTAGATGCATATTACTTTCTAAACTTGTTAACAAGCTCTGTTTACTACATGAACAGTTCGTTAAATATATACACTTTACGTCTAATTTTTATGCATGTGTATATATACACATACACACATACATAAGCACCCATGCATACGTATATTTGTCTTGTTCTCTTCTTTGATTATTCTTTAAAAAATTTCTACTCTCCATTTCCCCAAAGGCGAAATCTTGACAAATTGATTTGTAGGCTTCAGTTCACTATGTATAACACTGACTCTGTGTAGTGTATAGGTTATTTTATTATTAGTTATGGGTGATAAAGGCTAATCTTGTTGATCATTTCAATAAGAGGCACATGACATTGTGTAGTGTGATAATTTTGGTGAAGGACCTGCAATCCTTTTTG
The DNA here is from genome assembly GCA_027560375.1 of Imantodes cenchoa. NCBI lineage: Eukaryota > Metazoa > Chordata > Lepidosauria > Squamata > Dipsadidae > Imantodes > Imantodes cenchoa. Next base: position 396,329 of record JANHGD010008192.1, on the reverse strand, counting down.
AAAGATAATAATGCTTCAGCACTGACCTTATCTGTACTGCATAAACTAATGTACAAATCAGAATATAGTTATCTTTTAAATATGGCATTTTCTCCTGATTTTGCAATGCTGTATTTGGATTAAATATATATTCAAATGCTTTTCCCCACTCATTATTAGGAACTTGGAAGTTTACCAATTATGGACCTTTGTCACTTTGTGTCAAAGGCCAGAGATCAGCCATTCTATATTATGCTAGTCAGAATAAATGTGAAAGAATCCCATATTTGGTAGTACATCATGACCTAAAATTATTTAAGTCTACTGGAAGATCTAACTTCTACATTAGTGGAGAGGACCTGTTAAAGTTCCTAAGAAGTCTTTAAGGGGCGTGCATAAGCACACCAGCATGCCTACCGTCCCTGTCCTAATGTTCTCTTTTATTTGTATCCATTTCCTGTACTCATAATCATGTTTACACTTATATCTGTTACCTTATACATGCTTGACAAAATAATAAACAAACAAACAAACAAATATCCACCTATTTCAATACTCACAACAACCGAGATGATCCCATTCATGCTTTCTCAGATACTGGTTAGTCCCATCATTCATAAATATGCTTTTCTTCATCTGTTATGCTACCTAGGATTACACCGTTTTCATTCGTGTTTATAAAATACATGTTATTTTTCTTAGTTCTAATATATCTACACAGCATTTATTACACAGCATATCTACTTTTTCTTTCATTTCATTTGTTAATTGTTATTCTTTACTATTTATATCTCTTCCACTCTTAGATGCAATTTTTCAAAAGTATAGTAACCACTAGAGAGGGCTATACATATTGACGTTTGCTGCTGTTATGGCTTTGGTCAATCAGATCTTTTACATAATACAAAGAATGTGTAGTTATGGTTAGCGACGTTAGTTGTGCCTGAAATCACAAACAACAACCCCCTGCCAACGGTAAGGACAATATTATAAATCTTGGATTTATTATAAATCTGTCCTTGCCACAAGGACAGACAAAATAGATTTTTATCTTAAATAAATTCAGGCTATTCAATGGAAGACTATTATATGTTCTGTTTTATTGGGGACTGTATCTATTTGCCCACAGCTGAAACTAAATAAAGTGGGATTGCAGAATATCTATGATCTCAAAATCCCAAATGTATCCAATAGCCCAAAACAATTGATTATTGCTAGATGAGATAGTTAATTATATTATTTGGAGGTCTAGGACAAACTTAACTGAACCACAGACTGAAAGTTTAGAATTGTTTATTTTAAAGTACAGGTTAAAACATTAGTAAAGGTAAGACTAGAAGCAGGCTACCACTTAACTATTTCTTTTTCCTTTGTTCCACCAAGGAGTAGTTAGTGCCACTTTTCTTCTATTTTAAAAGAAAGAAAGAAAATAAATGTAATTTTAACAAGTGTAGCCTAAGGGTTGCTATCTAATTCAAGAGCAAACAGTGTGAAATAGAAAATGAAATGTTCTGTTCCACTCTGCCCCCCCCCCAAAAGTTCAGGATTTTAGCAAAGCAAGTTCCATATTAAAAAACTGCTTTGTTTTCTTCTTTTATTTTAAAACTCAAATTTATTGCATTTTTGTTTTTACCCAGAAGAAAGCATATACACATGAAAATTAGCCTGTCTAATTGGCAAAGTACAATTACTAACCGATATTGTATATAGTATGTATTTTTCCTAAAGTAATAAGCTAGAAGATATGGTATGGGATCCTTTTGTCTTCACTGGATTCATCTGAATAAAAATACTGTTCCTTTTGAGGGTTATTACTACATTAAAAGCTTAAAATGGTATTACAATCGGAAGGGACCACCCAAAAACTAAATATTTCTGGTCTCTGAAAACAGTATTGTTCTGTAGTCTCATGACTTCCACAAGGCTTTGGAGATGATAGGGTCTGAATGAGAAGATGTGGCAGTGATCTCTGGCCCTGAAAGATGGATGTGTGAAACTTTTTTCAGAAAATCTCTGATCTGAGTTTCTGCTAGTGTTGAAAGATTAAAAAAAAATCACTTGTGAGTCACACTTAGTTAAAGAACAAAACTTGGGGAACTAAAACATTATCCAGAGATATAGGATATCAGTGGCAGATTTTAATACAGATAGTCCTGGACTTACAACAGGCCATTTAGTGACCGTTCAAACTTACAACAGCATTGAAAAAAGTGACTGATGACAATTTTTCACAGTTATGATTGCAGCATCTCATGGTCATGTGATTTACATTTGGAAGCTTGACAACTGACTCACATTTATGACCATTGCAGTGTCCTGGAGTTATGTGATTACCTTTTGTGATCTTCTGACAAACAAAGTCAATGGGGAAACCAGATTCACTTAACAACCGTGTTACTACTTTAAGAACCGCAATGATTTACTAAACAAATGTGGCAAGAAAAGTTGTAAAATGGAGCAAAACTCACTTAACAAATTTCTCACTTAATATAATAAAGTTTGGGCTCAATTGTGGTTGTAGGTTAAGGACTACCTGTAATCAACTCCAAGTCTGGAATAATAACAGAACAATTAAAACTCGGACCACACGTTTTCTGAATAGTTTCTATCCCAGAG